>JAECUM010006221.1:0-175053 GCA_016617855.1 Megalonaias nervosa
CACTGGGTGACACCAAAATGACTGTCTATAAAATTTTCTAACTTTTGTGCATGAAGGAGGTCCATGGGGGTGACACCATGTTACCGCACTGGGTGACACCAACCCTAGTGACGCCACTGGTTTATTGGATATTATGCACAGTGAGTAAACTGACAGACTTTTGCTTTGATGCCTTTTCGATGATAGTCATGGCCCTTTTGACATTTTGGAAACCCACCCCCACAGCACTTGACTTAATCCGGCCCTGTCGGAATTTCTGAGAAAATAAATCAAATCATGCCCCTATCGACTTCATGCATGTATTACGCGATATAAAGGTCCTAGGTCCGTTATTTATTTACCGAGTTACAGATTGGAACATTTGCGATACTATGTGGAAAGAACTATCATAGAATTATATTCCTATTCAATCACGGTTTGAAAAAAAAAAAAAAAAAAAAGACAGACATGTAGCTTTCATTGCGACATCACAGCGCGCGACTTGCACCCCGGTTTGTACCTCTAGATTGACCTGTCGAAAAATGTCATGTAATTCAAGATTGCGTTTTACCGTATGTGGATATAGGCCTACGGATGTAAAAGGAACCAAAATAAAGTCGGTTAGCACTTCCAGCAAGCACGAGCTACTATGGCAAAGGCAAGTTGACCAACACACGCTGAAAAGTAAACTTTGTAAATATTATTACCTAACAATCATATCTCAATTCAGGTTAAATGGCTTCGTCTTTCGCGCCAAGTACCGTATTTACGGGCGTTGTCACTAGTGAGAGTTCGGAACAGGTTATGCGCCCTCTCGAAACCAGAGAAAGTTGGCAAAGAGCTCGAAGATGAACAAATGAAGAAAATAACTCAATTCAACGCAATGACCCATAAATAGTATAGACATTCTTTTGACTGAAATGGAAAAGTAAGTCTACGTACAGCATAGGTGAAATTATAACACATGACAACTGCCGGCTTCGGTACTCTCTATTTTCGACAACTGTAAAATCTGATACCAACCGAAAATAATTCGAAGAAAACAGGGTGAATATTAATTTTAAATCACGTAGACAGTGTTTCTGTTGTTATTTATGCCCGAATGACTTTAAAATCAAACGGGTTTTATCGGTTTGTGATGCATTAGTCTACATGCATTAGGCCACAGGGGCTTGTATCGTTGCTTACAATATTTGCATGTCATACGTGGGACGCTGTATTATCGCGGTACATAATGTTCTTGCTAGTACATATTAAAACTGTTTTGATATTGTTGCTTACTTTTAATTTGTCAAGTATCAATGACTTTCCCTCTTTCTATTCCTATAAAAAAATCTTTGTCAAACGAAGCGCTCAAATGTAAATAAAACAGCATACGATGGCTGACCCAGATTAACGTACCATGGGGGAACAACTCTATATTATCGCGGTATTTGCTCAACTTACGTATGGTAGCACACAAGTATTATAATAAAAATAAAATACGACTTACCTAAGAGAATAAATGTCCACGCTTGTACTGGTTTAGTATTTCCTCAATAATGGAAAGGATCCAATGATAAAATCCAACACACAAATGTAATTCAAGTGTAAATCCATGCGGAATCCATGAATAACAACATTACAAATTAAATGCAATAATTATTTAACTTTATATGAATTTTAAATGCAAAATGGGCAAAGAAATGTAACTATATAACAACTATTATTAGTATTATTATATTTATTAAAATATTACAGATTTAAAGAAAGTTTAACTGTTATTATATTCTTATGTACGTACGAGAAATATGATCAACAACATTTTGTGAATGTTGGTCCATATTGGCTACCAAGAAATGAAATTGCAACCTTGACATTGTAAGAATATGTATGTCACCATCAGTATATGACCTATAATCATCAAACAGCAGACGATACACTAAATATATTTCGTAACCAAAGCCAATGCAGGTATAGCATGTTCGACTGGATTTTTTTATATGATGATCAACGTAATTGCATGAACTTTACAAAAACGTGATCTTCATTCTTTTTCATTGTAAAGTTATAAAAAATGTTGACATTTTAGAGGAAATTGTGCTGTTAAGATATTTGAATCCTTACTGCTACAGCTTTACATCTGTAAGCAACCGCTAGATGGCAATAATATAGAGCCCACGATAATACAGCGTTGGACTATATAAACTAGTTATTATATAGTACATGTATGACGAGTAAATTGTAAGCAACGATACAAGCCCCTGTGCATTAGGATTACACATAATGTCAGACTACGATAAGAGGTTATTACAATAATGTGGTTTGACACCAAGCAAGTCTTAGGCAACGTCACCATCTTCTATTATCGGCATAGATGCATGTATACATGCATCACTTGTATTGTCAAACTACAATAAGGGGTTAATAAAAAAAATGTGATTTGACACCTAACATATCTCAAACCTAGGCAATGACACCATGTTCTATTTTTATTCTGAACAAAGTTATAAAATAAACTGAATATCTAATGAACATGTAATTTCCTCTACACTGTCCAAAGCCTGTAGTCCTTCACATTTCTTTTCACTTGTAATGTGGCATGTTAATAGTTTGTTTAATTTTCCAGACAGAAGCTTGAGAAAAGCTGTATCATATTTTGTTTCAATTAAAATACTCATATTGTTTAACTTTGTCTTGTATCATGAAAGAAAATGCCAAAAGAAAGCAGTAAGCAAACATATTTTAGGAGGGAAGTGTATGTCAAACACATAGTATACTCACATCATAATGCTTGTTTTGTACCTCCTACCAATAAACAATGGACAAAACTTCTTAATTTCATTTAATGATTTGTAAGTTATAACCTGATTTTCACCAGGGGTCCCAAACACTGAACTAGTTGGCATTTTGAATCAAATGGGAGTTTCTTTAGCAACATGGTCACTATATTTACTTGGGCCAGTCTACGTTTTCAGGCAACAGATGTGATGTAGTTCACATTCTTTGAAAATCTCAATAATTTCATCAATTTTGGACTTGCATCTGAAGAGTTTCTTCTATTTGTTTGTTCAGTTTGTTTTAGAAATATTAAAACTAGACATTGCAAATATTGGATACAGACAACACAGCTTTTACTGAAATGGACTATTCTAGAAACTAGAAAAGTACAGCAAGCAGTCTGCTTGTTTACATCAGGAGCTTCTGTTTGCATTGCAATGCCAATAATCTGACAGTGTTAGGGACCCCTTAGCACCAATTGAGTTAGAAATCATTATGAATGAAATGACTAAGTTTTGTGCATTTTTTTATGTTCTTGATTCATTCCATTTTTAAAATCAGTAAGGGGAGAGTTACAAACAAATGGGAGTGTGTGCTAATACTGTAGTTAGATGTTCATATAGACGAACAGATAAATATCAACTTTGTTTTCTTCTGACATTTCTTACAGGGGGAAATGTAAGAACAAAAAAAAAGCGGAGATCTACTAGTTAATCTAGATGTTCATACTGCAACTGATAAATGGTATATAAACCCTGTTTTTTAAAAATTCCAATAATACAAAGCACAGTGTAAATGCACGACTTTAAAATCCATTTCTTAAATTGTGTTGGAACAGAACTGGAGGGTAATCAGGCTTTCTGCTTTTACTGTAAATTAAGGAATAACACTTGTTTTTGCAGACTTACAAAAAGCAGCATTTGTTATCTTCTTGGAAAATCAAAATAAATACACCTGACAACAATATGGCACTTGCATTGTTTTGTAAATTTAGATAATGTAATTTAAACTATTTTCATGGGCATATATTATCACAAATGAAACAAAAACAATACATAAAACTTGCAACATTTAAATTAAATGTATATTTACAGTGGTATATGACATTTCCATGTTGCATTTACAGTATTACCTCACTTTATGATACCTCAGTAGGTATCAAGCCAGTGATCCTTGGATTATGAGTCCAACATACCAACTTATCTACCATAGGCAAAGACATAAAATAATCTTTTTTTTTTTCTTGCCACTTTATAAAGCTGCTTCCCATTTTCTTAGGAATTTGTAACAAAAAATTTCCAAAACTTAGTTTGTCCATCCTGTGATAACCTGCATTTTAGTAAAGTCAAGACCTCCAACATAAGCCAAGATCTAAGTGGCACAGAGAAAAGCTCATGTTATGGCAAACTTTACAGTTCCCAGTCCATATTTATTTAAGTAGCCTTTCAGAGAAAGTATTGTTTTCTATGTTACAAATATGTTCCAAATGACATTTTTCACTCTTAGAAATATGAAAGGTGTAACCTGATTGGGAAATCATGAAGTCATTGGAACATGACTTACTATCAGTACCCATCAGATCTATTTAATTTATATCCGTCAAGATTATTCCAGAAATGCTCTGTGAAATCTTAATAACAGAATCTAAACATGTGTCAACATTCTCTATGGTTAGAGGGTAAACTTCTTTCTAATAAGAATTGACTGAAAATGTGTGTGCTTTTAATCAAAATCAGGAAACACATTTTCATCATAACTAAGTTTCAATAATTATAAATCCTTAATCAAAGATCACTGATTTACATTTGGCAAGTTTTCTTGTACAACCAAAAAAAGCAGACTAGGGGAGATAAGTCCACACTAAGTAAGATCAAGCCAATGAAGTTACCATTTTTTCCTTGTTTTTAAAAGATGCATTTATTAATCTTGACATGTTGGTTAGACTGAGGATATACAGAGAGGAGCCTTGTTAATCTGGACACCTTCGTTCCCAGTGAATATGTCTGGATTAACGAGTTTTCCGGATAATTGAATCATGCACATTTTTATTTAACAAATTATTTCACATTATTATAACATGAGCTTGTAACATACATGTAAATATAACATACATGTACAGTAAATATAAGTTTAAACAATTAACACATCAAACACATACACTATGTACATATATGTACTGTACCTGCATTTATTATGTAAATTTCCTGAAGAAATCTGTAACCTTTGTTTGTAAAAAGTACAATGAATACAAACTGATATCTCGCAGTTAAATGCGTTATGGTAAACTAATAAAATGCAGTCATTTTTATAAGTCGTATTTTACAGCTGTTATAGCCGCTAATGAGCTGATAACTGACTTCCCCATTTTATTCTGAAATAAAGCCCTATACTGTCCACAGCTTAAATCAATCAACTGTATTTGTAAAGCCATCAATAAACTGTGATTGTTACATACAATTGGTAAACAACAAAGAGGCTTAATGACACACTTAATTTATTAACCATATGTTATGCCAAAAGCGTGGATGATTTCATCCCAGTGTATTTATTTAATTATTAACGCACACACACACACACACACACACCCCGTTGGCGATTTGCTAAAACAGACATTGTTTATACAATCGCTGGTTACAGTATGGTCATGCTACTTAGTTTTTCCACACACATGATCACATGATCAATTTATAACTTTAACATACCACTAGAATTTGACCAATCAGAGATTGATACATTGACACACCTCCAAATTTGCATAGGTGAATCTGTGTTATCCGACTGACTGTATTTTCATATATGATTTTCGAATTTTCTTATTTTTGGACACATTATTTCCGGATTATCGAGACAAGTTTTATAATAATTTTATACTGTGGTCCACGATTTTGATTTCTGAATCCTGAACATGGATTTCTTGATTAACGGAGCAAATTAATGTTTAGGAATTCTGTTTCCATTGAATTATGTCCGGATCGCAAGGTTTCCAGATAAACGGAGTCCGAATTAATGAGGCTCCTCTGTATATTGATTGTAAAAGTGGACTATCTTCATTCAGGACCAACCAAAGACCATAATTCTTCTGGTGAAATCCCTACATCAGTATGCCTTTCCACTCATACAGAGTAGCAATAATAATATTTTCAAAAGAGCTGCAATGTGTTGATAGTGAACGTCCGAATGGAACCATTTTCATTTAAGCCAAACTTGACACTATAAAAAGTCTTTTGGTGTAAACCTCTTGTCAATATGACTTTCTGTTCAGGATGAGTAGCAATAACAAGATTTTCATAATGGTTGTCATGGCGAGGATATTGGACATCAGATGAGAACCATTATCATTTAGAAACTAGATATATGAAGTCTTTTAGTGGAAATCCATGTTGATATGATAATCCATGCAGGACAATTAGCAATAAGATTTTCAAAATGGCCACTGTGACAGCCATATTGGAAGGCTGCATGGTATGATTTTCATTTAGGATCAATCAAAACCTCATAAAAAGATAACCTATTCAGAAGGAGTAACAATGTAAAAGTTTTAAAGCTGGCCACCATAATATACTTGAGGCTATATAAAGATATTGCAATATTTAAACTTGATATTTATGTGGCATCCACAATCCGTATCTACTGGTCTCACAAACAGACTTAATCCTGCTGATTCTGAAATATTCTTCCAATCTCAGCATAAAAACATAATTAGACCTGTTTTTGTGTCACCTTTAAGTCAGACATCCATGTAAGTATCACTTCTCTGGCAGCGATAATAAATAAACTGAAAAATTTAAAGGGAAAATTCCACCCTCCATTTGGAAAGGATGAAAACTGTCGGAATGTTGAAAGAATTTTAATAAAGAAATAAAGGCAGGGATTGAATATATAATGCACAATTTTCCTGCATTCAGCTGATTTTAAGTGCAAATATCTTTGTAAAAATATTTTTAGAAATTATTGGGAATCCCACAGTCATAGACCCTGACTAATATGTTAGGATTCAGTTTTAAAGTATTTGAAAGTCACAAACTTCGTAGCCATTTCCCTGGCAGCGGAGTAATGTGAATCCTGACATCTTGATCAGCATCAGTAAGTTGGCAAATTTAAGAGTTCAAGTTTGATCCTCTGGGAGGACCAATTGACAACATGCTAGCAACTAAATGCAGCAAAGACCCAGATCTGTCACTGCATAATGTCTTAACATATGTTATACAATATTTGCTCCCAATCATACACTGAACATACTCCAAAGACCCCCAGAGCTCTGGATAAGCACCACGCAAAGAAACTGACAAAAATGAATGTTGAAATTTTTTAATGTGTTTAAATTATGAAGAACAGTTTAATGTAATGGATTTAATTCAGAGTTGTCTGCATATTGCCCCTACTGTAACCACACTCCCTATTTAACGATGATGCTTTTGATCAATATAAATTAAGTTTTCTGGACAAGTTTTGTATCTTCCATGCATGTTTGAAATGATAGTATTTGAGTACTGTGTGAATCACTCGCTCTAGAACAGTCATATACATGTGACATTCACTACCAAAAAACACCAATTCGATTTACGCGCTTTCATATTAACGCCATATATAATGAATAAATAATGTAAAATTTGCACCACTGTGCTCATTTTTACTCCATCACTGATGCCATGTTCTATGACTTGTGTGCAGCTCACATTCATATTACATGTATTAATTTGTTTGAAATTATGAATAAATAATTGTTACTTGAAAAAATAAAGGTATAGTTTACCCAAACATTTACTTAATTTACAAATATCCTTTGGGAAAATTACTTTTGATTTATGCCAATTTGATTTGTGCCCTTACCTCTGAAATGCATCTTTGCATAAATTCAGCATCACCTGTAACTGAATACCCTGTATCACCCTTGGTCACTAAGCCATTTGACACATTCAAAAAAGGCATGGTTGATGTCATCATGATTAAGACTTAGTCTGATATCACAAGTTTGCATTTCAAAGTTCACAAACTTCCCTGCCAAATTTTTTAACATGAATACCATGAATGGCACAGTACATGCCCACCCTATATTTAATAGTTTTCTGTGATGATATTTTTTTTACAGAAGCCTTTTTTATATTTTAGTTACTGACCATGAATTTTGACTATTTGATCCCAAAATCAATATGCTTCTTCCATATTGTAAGTGTAAGCTATCCACAACGTTCAGTCCAGAATTGTGATATAGAAATAATGTTATTGTGTGGAAACTATTTTTCATCTTTCAGTTAGTGACCTTTTGACCTAAAAATCTACTGGTTTCTTTCTTACCCTAAGTACAAGTCATCCACAACATTTGGTCCATGGATGTGTGGAAACTATTTTGATCCTCAGTCTTAGACTGAAATCAGTAGGGCTCTTCTTTACCCAAAGTGCAAGTCATCCACAAAAGTTTGATAACCAGAGATGGTGAAGAACTAGTGTTATTGTATGGAAACCATTTTTCTTTTTTAAGCCTCAGTGACCTTGACATTTGATCTCTGACCCCAATATCAATAAGGTTTTCACTACCCCAAGTGCAAGCCAACCACAAAGTTTGATCCTTGTGTGTGATGCAGAATATTATTGTGCAGAAATCCTTTGTCTTGTTTCATTCGATGACCATAACCTTTTACCCCTGAAACTTATAGGTTTCCTTCTTACCCTAAGAGCAAGCTTGGCAACTGTAGATTGTACTGAACTCAAATTACTGAACAGAAACCATTTTCTTCTTTCAGCCACAGTGACCTTGACTTTTGAGCTTTTGACCCCCAAATCAACAGGATTCTTCTTCATCCCATGAGCAACTCATCCTCAGTTTGGTACCTATCTGTGGTCAAATGGAGTTACTGTGCAGAAACATAGATTGACAGTATTACATAATGTGCTTGGTCTTGATGTGGGTGTATAAAAAGAAAGCACAGTTAGTTTCAATCAAGAACATAAAATACACAATTTATTAAATACTTCTATAGAGATCTGGACCCCAATCCACTGGCACATTGTAGATCCCCAGACCAGGGTCAAACCTGTTCCTAATTTTGTGTACATTAATTATAAGCAAATACTACTGGCAAATGAGCAATAACAATCAAGCTATATTTCAGGTTCATAAGTCAGATTTCATTTTCTATTTTCAGACTGCTAGAGGCTATGACCTGGATCTGTGCAGTTAATACATCATTGACATTTAACTGCACTTCTGAAGTAGATCCCTCTAATAACCATTAGGTTGGAACTGACCTATACCTATGGCACCTGTGAACATAAAATACATCATGTGAATGAAGATTCCAAATAGGGATACTATGCACTCTAATTAAAGTGCTAAAGAAATTTTTTTATCTTCTGCATCTGGGTTTACTTGCCCTGAAAATTTTCTAACAGATGTCTGGATCAAATTAGTTGTGCAATTTATCAGTGCAGTTTGCTACCATGCCAATTTGTGAAAAAGATCAAGTCCTGTTAAGAATGTTAAATAATTAATTTGTTTACATGCAGAAGCAATAAGGGGCAATCTCTATTTTATGCATGGCAAAACCTGAAAATAATTACCTGGGTTTAACCATGTGTGATAGTCATGTGATGAAGTATACATATTAATACAACATACCTGCAGTATACAGATTCAGCTGTTAAGACTAACAAAGCTGAATAAGTAATTCTCAATTCTGTTTTGGGGATTTTATCTCATTCTAGAGAAATTTTGAAATTTGGTTGGCTAAATGAGTTTAAAATAGTGTAATATTTACATATTGGGATTACCAAGACAACAGGAAAAGTATGCTATAATTCAAGTGTACTTTATGTAAACAAGGCCTTCTTGTTAAGTTTTTACTATTTTGAATGGTGCTCCTAAATGTTGTCATGTCTTTTAATTTGCCAAGTCTTCAATCCTTGCTTAGAGTAGTCAGTCTAGTAGTGATGACCATTCCTTTAATCGATTTCACTCTAGCAATGAGACACCAACCCAGCATCCCTGCTGCTCTGAGGAATGGTATGGTCCAGATTTTGTTTAATCCTTCGTCAATCAATGCAAGACTATATGAGGACACCAATCAAACAGTCTATTTCAACTGCACTGTGCTTCAGCCCACCATAGAGAGCAGCAGTGACAACAGTTCTCAGCAGAGGCAAATTCCAGTTGACAGTAAATATGGAATTAACAAAACCTACACCATTCATATTGTGTCAGACAGTGAAAGGTCCATCAGATTTGTTCTACCACCAGACATGGTCAATGCTGACCCTCGAGATCCTGAGTTTCCAGGACCATATCTACGGAAAGAAATTACTCTTCCAATCCAATTAAACACCATTCATAATTTCACTATTCAAGCAATGTACATTGGATATGTGACAATGTCAGTTACAGTATATGACACTGATAGTCTTACTTTGGCACGAGCAAATCTTGCTGCAGCTATTGGAAGAGCTGAATATCGTGTAACGGTGACATCTAGACAAAAATTAGCAGATTTTATATTTGACTGCTCAGCAGCTGCTGTGGCAATTTTGATAAGTTTTGGCATTGGATGTGTGACCAATACAGAGAATTTAAAGCGTCAACTAAAATATCCAGTATCACTGGTGATTGGCTTTTGTTGTCAATTTCTGCTAATGCCTGTGGTAAGTAGCAACTTGCATTATTAAATATTTCTCTGGAGTTCTCTTCTAATAGGAATGGATATTCAGTATTCCCTCTGTTGTTGCATATAATTAGTCTAGACCTCATCACTAGCTTTCCTGTTAATTGATCAGCCAGATCAATATCTGCCATTCCATAACTCTTCATTAAAATGAATTAGATTCAGCCTTGACTTCCATTACACATGACTTGATATTTGTAAAATATATCAGGCCACTTCTATGGAACTGTAGATCTTTCACATGAAAAGCAATAATTAAAAAATAAATCCAGTATCCTTACAAATGAGAGCCATCTGGCAATGGAGACTTTGATGTACAAACTAGTTCCTGGTCCCCAACTTTAAACATATATAATTGCTCTGCCTTTCACTTAGGATGATAATTCTTGATATATTCTGACAGTGTAATTGTTGAAAATTATGTGCTTTCATTTGACTTGTTTTTTTGATGTTCATTTGCTATGCAAATTTCAGCTTGAGAAAGTGTAATTCTTTAAACAATTCACATTATACTGTTGATACTAGTCACAAGATTGAACCTTTGTTCTCATTCTGCTGTAGCAGAGCTCACAACTAACATGATTTCCAAACTTTTCACACATTCTGTATTTTCATGTGTGGAAATTAAAATTGTGGCATACAGTTCTGCTCTTGTGATCTCTAAACTGCTTGCAGGGCTGCAGACAGGATTTGTGGGTACTAGGAAATATTCTTCAGTAGGCCCCTATAAATTATACACTGTGACAGTGGTGGGCCCCCTGACAACTTGAATGGCTTCGGCTTCACCTTTAGATCAGTTTACTGCTGTCTGTGTATTCATCATGATCTGTAGGAACAAGTATTTTGAAGACTTGAAGTAGTTCATTTTCTAAATGCAGCAAAAATCTACACATGTCAAAACAATGATGTCAGAGAGCCATGGGTCTTTTTAAAATTTCAATCAGTGAAAACAATACTTTAAAGTTCATATTAGTTCATGTCATAGTATAGTGAATGTGTATCAATAGCATCTCTTGCAATAAATGGCTTAAACTGAAATGCAATTATCCGCTCTTTTAAGGTGAGAAACACAAGCAGTGGATGCTTTCTTAAGCTGCTAAACCCTTAGCTTACAATCTGATTGTTAAATGGTCACATTGGTACCATACAAAACTTGCATATATTTAACCAGGGATGCATTACCTTTTAAGTGTGAGCAGTTCATTATTATTCATGAATGACAAGTGAGTACTAATTATAAGTAACCAATGAAATAAAGAGAACCGAACTAATGTGGTATTGTTCCCCATCTATAAATCATACACTTTGCTTTGTGCACATTGTTTATAGTTTTCAACAGAAGTAAGCAAACAATCTTCATAAGGGTGAGGGAGCTACAAAAAGAGCCCCACAGAGGTCTGAATGTTAATAATTCAGCAGTCTCCTAGAAGAAATTCAACAAGGAAATACATTTGATTATCTCACCCGCGGATTTGTTAGGCAAACAAGATACGATTTAAAACTTCTTTTGGACAATCCCCACAGGCAGCTCACTTTGAATATGGGAGGGGCACGATCTAGATTCACACAGGTGCCAGGCATGAGGCTAGCCAATGATGCACCTTTCCGCGTGTTGAAGGAAGAAACTAATTGAGGCAGGAGACATTGTGGCTCAGTGGTTAACATGCCAGACATGTAACCAAAAGGGTGCATGTTCAAATTCTACTATTGGATTAGCCTAAATCAACTACTGTGGTAAGGGGCATACACGGGGGTACATATTAATAATTTACTAGTCTTTAAACAGCTTCAAAACAGACAGGCCTTATGTGTTAGTGTATCGGATTTTTTTCAGCACTGAATATCATTGTTTATCAGGCTTCAGCACATCAGGTAATAAAAATGTAATTCAGTTAATTTTCTCAAGCATACCACACCAATAAAAATACACCATAACCAATTAAACATTGTAGCAAAGGAACATTATAACATAGTCTTTGGAATACATATTAATTAGGAATTTGGCTGGGGAATTTTAACTTAGACATTGTAACAGAGGAAAGGTATCCAAGAACATAATAAACGATCATTACTGTGTGTGTGTATATATATGTGTGTGTGTGTGTGTGTGTGTGTGCGCGTGTGGTGGTGATCTCAATAGTTTTAAATTTAGAACCAAGGACCTAAGTTCCTTGGGTTGTGCATTATAAGCTCAATGTAAGCTGCATGTTTAAATTTTTATTTTCATGCCCATTAAGTTGATTGTTAGGTGGGGTCATCTCTACACTTCCTCTGTTATGATCCAGTAGCTGCGTGTACATTTCTGGGTGGTAGGAAAAGTTTGGTTTAATGTTTTATGGCTTGGCAACACAAGTAGGTTATTTAGTGCCCAGGCGATTGGAGTAAGTGCCTTGCCCAAAGACACTCCATAGTAAGAGACCAAGGCTGGTCTGATGGTAGGATTCGAAGCTACACCCTTTCAGTTGTGAGACCAGCATACTAAGCACTGAGCCACCACAGCTCCTAGGAAAAGATTGCAGCATATAACCCAAGGGTCCCTATCTGAAACATGTGGAATCTGATCTTACAGTACTTAATGCAACCACAGTGGTAGATCAGAGTCTATGTTGTGCACAGATGGAGGAACATAATACATCAGACACACATGATTCTGAAGTGGAGACCAGGTTTTGATTTTCAGGCCATCAAACGTGATATTTCAAATGTAAAGTACTTTGTGATTGACTCCAGCTCAAACTCAGTCTCAGAAGTTTTATGATTTCTAAGTCAGAATGTGTAGTAGATTCCAGCATTATTGATTTGGCTGCTATCTTGTATATGGGAATTGAGGACAGCAACAAAGCAGTTGTGTCCTTGATCAATAGTTAGATCAAGGGAAACATGTTTACAACTTCAGTATCATCAAATGACACTACTTTCAATTTTATCCAAGAAAAGATCGCTAACATCGTTGTCTCAGAACATTTTGAAAATGCACAAATAAACAGGAGATACTGATTTGATATAAACATTAATGGTTTCATGAATGCAACCTCTTTGATCATGTTTTGACTTCTGGAGGTGGGGAGCCTTGGCTAGCTTTGTCAAAAGAAAGCAAGTCTCTTGAATGGACAGTGATAGTTCATGTATTGACTTTGAAAACCTGATGTTACTTAACAGAAAAATAATTAATTTCCCCTAAATTATATCCTTTTTAAAGTTGGAATCCAGATAGTACCAATATCCTAAAATTCCCAGAAAACGATAACGTAATTTTTGTCCTACACTAGTAAAATCTGAACAGAACTTTCTACAAGAACACCCCAAATATAATCAACTGTGTGATAATTTTATTAATCATCACTATTCATCCTTGCAGAGCTGCAATTACAAGTCACTATCTGAAAAAAGTTTCTCTACTTGATCCTCACACACAGCCCATGATGCTGCACTTATATCATCATATATAAATATATAAGCATTTAAACTTAGACAAAAGAAAACTGTTGAAATATTTTTTTTATTGAATGCTTATCGCAAAATATTGATCTCCTTGGATAAGAATTGATCATAACTGTATTATTTGCATGAACATGTCATTCAGAATGTAAAACATGCTCTTATTTATTTGATGAATAATGTGGTTTTCTTTATATTTTATATATTACACATTTCATATCTTTATGTGCATGCATCTTTGAAGATTCTATGGAATTCTGAATTTGAATAAGACTTGAAGACTTTCATGTGTAAATTTTCTGCATTCTATCTAAACAGAACAATCAAATTGGAGAGTTTCTTCTTGTCGGTTCTTGTAATATTCCTTCATAAAAATTGGGGTACAAGGATTTACTCAGCTCTTCCCTCTTTGCAATATTTGGATACATGTGGAAACAAAATCTGATTTTAGCAACACAGAAAAATAAATTACAAGGAATATGCTATTACTATCAGTGGGTCCTTGCCAATAATAAAACTAAACGTCTCTATAAAAAAACAATTTCAGAGATAGTTGACCAAAACAACCAACACAATAGTACAGAGGAACAGCAGTGGTTCAAAGGTAAGCATGCCAGACTCATGACAAAAAGGGCAAAGGTTCAAATCCAGCTTATGCCAATGTGGTGTGTCCCTGGCAATTTTATTTTTTTTGCTTCAACTGTATAACCTTTCATGTGTTGATGTACCATTAAACAGCAGAAACTAACCACATATTCATATTGCAGCTCTGAAAATCAAACCATGTACAAAGTAATAGTCCTTTAATTTCATGATATTGTAGGTCCATTTTCATCTTTATGTCAGTGTGTTCATGAAAAATGTTTTCCTAAGTATATCCATAATGGAAGTAAATGCAGGTTTTGTGCAATCATGAATCTGTCCCATCCCAACTTATTGTTAGCATTAATGAAACTACCTTTTACTGTAATCCTACTTGTAGCTTGCCTTTGGTCTTGCCATGATTCTACCACTGGAGAAGAACGTACGATTTGGTCTGCTGTGTGTAGCCTGTGTGCCAGGAGGCGGCCTCGGACATGTTGCAGTCATTATCAGTGGTGCCGACCTCCCCCTCAGCCTGACCATGAACCTTATCAGTATTGTCACCATGCTAGGTAAGTTACTAAGTTCACTGCATCGATAAGAGGTAAATGATATTCATATCAGGTGTGTTATTTTCTTGAGTGTGATATAGCCATGTCTAGTAAATTTACTTTGTCATTTTCACCATAAAAAAGCTAAAACATCTAGGAACTATATGATTTAATTTGTCATGGTCAATTACTAATAATTCACTAACATGACATTAAGCTGCTGAATCAATATCACCAAGATATGAAAATTGTTGTCAGGGTTCTAATTGTCGTCATGATTAGTAGAATGTTGTGTCAAATTCAACATCACTACCTGAGGTATGTTATGATGGTATGGTCATTGTCATCATAAGTAAGTTATTGGGACAAGTTAATTTCACCATTTAAGGTACAGGAGGTACATAATCTAACTTCTGAATGCACTGTCTACCTTTGATGTTACAAAACACTACCCTCTTCTGATAGGCAATTTTTAACCATGACCCATATAAATTTTAGAAATACATTGAACATGTACATGCTAATTGAAAGGACTTGGACCAAGCACATGTATAATACATATCTGTAGTTATCCATATTACAGATATAGCAAAATGATATATTGGGGCTCAAAGTGAGTTTGACTGGAGCCTTCTGAAAGTCAAAGTGTACAAATTTTAATATGAAGCTCAGTGTGCATATGCATGTCTATATACAGAACTTTCACAAAATTGAAGCACTGGGTGCAAAATTGTGTTTAGAGTTTTCAGTCACCTCAGGGTTGTTAAAATTACAGACAACATAAATGTTTTACAGCAGGCAAGCAATTTAATTGATAAATATCAGTATCTGAGTAATTGATGTCTACATTATCAAAATTCTTTTCTACACAGTAACTCGAGTTGTCCACAGTGAAAAAACTTTGTGGATGACTTGCACTTGGTTTAATAACAAACTCTATAAATGTTATGGTGAACAGCTCAGAGGTTAAGGTCTGAAAGAAGAAAAATGGTTTCTGCACAAATCTAACGTTCTCTACCATCGACAGTTACTAAATTTCTGGATGAGTTACTAAATTTCTGGATGACTGTGTGTGTGCATGTGTGCATGCATTTTCAAAACCTAGGAGAAGGAGTGCTTGATATAGTTTGCTTTATTCAGACCTTGAGTTACAAAGATAACAAATTTAACAGCTATTGGTTGGTTAACAAACCAAGTCTAACTAGCTGTTCCCATCACTGTGTCAGTACTAAATTATCATTACCCAGTTCCCACTGGGTCATTCTACATCAGCAGCATAAATTTTGCATACCTCTTTCCATTGTGTGGTTGCTAATTGCCACATAAAATCTGCATACATGTTTCATCCAACTTAGCCCCACATAATCTCATAGCAAGGCTTATCATGAACTCTGACAAGAGGTAACTTAATAAAAACTCCACTCCACAGCTGCTTAATTAATAAGGATAATACTATTTCTGTATTGGACACAGTTAATTAGTACAAATCTGGAATAAGGTGCCAAAAGGAAATAACCCTTGATAAATCCTAGCAAAAAGGAATGAAGCTAGCTCTGTGTTTTGCTTAACATCAAATTTTGCTTTGCATTTTGTCAATTCATTTGCAATGACCATCACTGTGAATTTTTGCATATATAAAACTTAATGAGTAAACATTTCATCACCATTTTTTGTCATCAAATTTTCAACAACAGCATAAATGCAGGAGAAATGGTCTTAACTTTAATTGTCTTTCTCTGTCAGAACTGGACTAACTCTACATTTAATTTCACTTGTCCAACAATGGCTTTTTTTGTCATCTTGACTGGTTAGGTTCAGGAATTGCTGTCACTGTATTTACAATTGTAACAATAGATTCAGTGTTGCAGTAGAGATGTGCTTGTCGATGAGGGAACACTCAGCAACTTGAAGGAACATTTTATCCTAACCCACAATTAGAAAGCTGCACAAGTTTCAGTCTGATTGCAGAAATGTTAGTGGATTTCATTGCTTTAACCTTCATTTATCAGATTAACAATCACTCTGTAGAGCAGTTGTTAAAAACAAACAACTTGTAAGAAAATGTAAATTATTATAAACCATGTCTCTGCCTGTATGTACCATGCCACCATCTTCTCTAAATGAACAGATGTTTATACTACACACATATACAGTGATGGAAAGCAAAAACCTGAGCAAGTTCAGTCCAACTAATATAGACCACAAACTAGTGCTGGATGCATCACAAAGGGCTCTGGTCACTACTGTTCACCTTGCAGGGTCTTAAAGAGTCATACTTGCACTGGGAAACCAAAGTTAGGAGGACAAGAACATTCAGAGACCAAAACTTTTTTAAATTATGACATGGAATAATTAAATTCATTCAAAATCTCATCAATACAAAGCTGCATGCAAGTCCTTGGATAAATAATAATATTGTACCGAACCAAAGTCAGGAGGACAATCAATGGCCATAACTTTTGAAAATGTGGTCATGAAACACTATCAGTAGTAATCAAACTGATTTTAAGTCTTGTTAACATAAAGGGGCTAAATTTAACTAAAATCCAGGCATCCGATTCCTCAGTAAAGTTAAACTACAAAAAAATAAAGCAAAAAGGTTGGGAAATACGGATAAAATGTCTCTAAATGATGTGGAATGTTGGAAATTGAATTTATTCAAGGCCTCATCAGTTTAAAGCCACAGAAAAAAATTTCACTGAAATCTAGAAATCCTTACTAATGTAATTAATTCTGCTGAAACTAAAGTCTAGAGGACAGACACTCAGGGGGCATAACTCCTGCAATGAAGTCATTCATGGTCTCATTAATAGGAAGGTGCATGTGAAATTTAGTTGAAGTCTTATAAATCTTGGTTATTGGGCTACAGGGGTGGGGTATAACTCCTTTAAGCTGGTCTACCAGGGGGTATAACTCCTATGAATAAAGTCACAGAAGGCTGGATATAGAACTCCTTCAAGATTTTAAAATATAAATGTGTATATCAAATCTGGTTGAAATCGAACAAACCATGGTTAAGTTATGTTGTAGAAACTAAGGACAGGAGGCATGGATTTCAAGGGGCATAACTCCTACAAATGAAGTATTATAACGCAGTAAAATGAATTCATGTTATGCCTCATTAATATAAATCAGCATGCCAAATTTGGTTGAATCCAGCAATTCCCTGTAAAGCTGTGGAAACCAAAGACATGACATCAGAGACCATAACTCTTCTACATGATGAAGTCTGAAGATCAATATATTTAAAGGTCTTTAAATAACAAGCTGCTTACCAAATCTGGTTAAAATCCAACAATTCCCCCAAAAAGTTGTTATGTGCAAGACCTAGCTGTTGATGGACATGCAACATAATTACTAAATGGCTCCACAGACTTCATCACAGTAGCGCACAAATAAAGTAAAATCAGAGAAAGCATCTGAAGTCAGGCAAACTATAAAAAGATGTACACTAATACAACTGGCAAAGTGAGACTTGCTGTATTTTCTCATGCAATTGGTGAAAAAGCAGCATTGTAGAACATGAGGCCAAAGAAAAAATGTGTGTTTCCAGTTGCACTGGTTTCAAAATTAGGGTAAGCAGTTGGGTTTTTCAAAACATTATGTATATTTAATATGAATTTTTTTTTTTTACCATGGAGGAAAAAAGTGCTAGGGTTGGCAGTGAGAAACAGTGATGGCTGTCCAACCAGAAACATTTTGTTTGGCCTGATCTTTTGTTGTATAAATGCACCAGATGTAACAATTCATGCTATTTGCTCTATTCATAATTTCAAGTAGTGATTTTGCTGGCACATTATGCAACAATAGATTTGGGTCCATGCTGTTTACAGTGTTATACTTGGCTAATTATGGTCATTAAATTGCATTTCTAAAGACACACACAAGGCTGATGAAAATGACTGTTTTGCAGGGGCAAATGGCGCTTTCATGGGTTACATTGATTTAGGACTAAGTTATATCAGAATGTGAATGAGAACTGATGGTAGTGATCATTTCATTCAAAAACATTAACTAAAATGTTTGGTACAAGATAAGCTCAATCAGGTTCACCATTTGTGTTCGGGCATGACTTGCAAATGGAGGGTTGCCAGTTCAAATTATGCCCTGACCAACCCAGGTTGGCTGCCATGGTGTTTCTCAGGATATGGTGCTTTACTCTCATTACCTCAGTATTAACTGGTCTTTCATGTGCTGATTTGCAATTAAACAAATCATGCAATGCTAAGCAAAAAGTCTATGGTCATTTTTCCAGGGAAGTTCAAGGACTGTCCACAGGTGTGTCTTCTCTCAAATTCATTATATTTTAACAAGTTAGCATTCAGGTTTAAATCTAGGTAGTTCTAAAAAAAAAATTAGAAACGTAATATCTTAGGTCTCATTAAAACTTAACAATCTATAATTAGGAAAATAATCCACTGTCCATACATAATTTAGTTGAACTTGTTATAAAAATCAATGTGGTGTCATGTACTAAAACAAAATCAATTTCAAATAAATAAAACAGTTCACAAACAAGTCTACAAGTACCTTATTGATCTGACAGAAGCATTTGGTTTGCCTTAAATGTGTTACCTTGGAAAATAAGGAAATTGAAAGTAAGGAAATTGCTCCAGTTCCTGAAAACAACACATATCAAGAGAGTTTATGCTATTGGTCCATGTATAATTTTGTTCTACAGTATTCCTTCGCTACAGTGTTGCTCATGAGAGACATAAAAGTGAACTGCTTTATATGTGAACTCACCTTGTATTAAGGTATTTTATATCCAATGTTACTAATAAATTATTAAATGGGATCCATGACCATATCTGCCTCGTGAATGGGGCCATCTTACTTTGAGGTACATCATAATGAGGGGATACTGTTCCTATTCACTCAGTGAACATTTCTTAATCTATTTTTCAGCAGATCTGGGTTTGTGATGCTCATAGTTAGTTTAGAATTGTATATGGGTGTATATTGTGGTAGATCTTTGCTTTGCTTCAATTGTCTAAACTCGGATGATCGTTTATTACCTCCTTTAATGTGATGGAATATGCATTTACAAGGGAAAACTATAATTTAAGTAGTCTCCCTACAGCGGTGTAATAATTGTAAACCATAAAAAACCCTGACAATGAGCACACACACACACACACACATACTAATACTACTGCTTGTATGCAATCCAATTTCTCAGGCCTTGCTGTCCTGTGGGGAAAAAAAACCGTAAATTTTGCTTATCAATCAGACACCGAAGAAAGACAAATTTCTGAAATTGACATAAATTTTATTAATGCTTTGATTTTTAAAAAGAAACAGCAAAAGTTAGTGGAGCCACAGAAAAAAATATTCTGTGTTTAATTAATCCATTATTATCACATTCTAATGATGCCCCTTTCAGACTTTGTAAAAGCGCCTAATTAGTCAGTTTTCATAATTTTATGACATAATCAATAAGTATTTTTTAAAAAATATTGTTTATGCAATAACCAAAAACAAGACTGATTATGTCAGAATTTGAGATTGATCATGGATATGCAAGAATGCTTATATAAATAATAAAAAAATACAGTTTATAATCATATGACCTTTGCCCTGCAGAACAAATCTATAACAAAAACTACCATTTATATTAATACAAATGCTCATTTCTATGTCCAAAGTTTTAATAAATCTCTCACATCAGCAAGACAAGCTCTATGACTGAGAAGAGAGTAAGAGTATGAAATATATGGTACTATTGGTATAGTCTGTCATTGTACAGATGTGCTTGAAAAATGCCATGAAATAATAATAAAGTGCAAAGATTTCCTCATTCTGGAAGAATCCCTGCAGAAAAATGTCCACCAGATTCTAGTAAATTCCGGATATTTCTGCTCATACTACATAATTTCTGAAGATGTAATGACTAGCCTGGGGATCCTTTGAAGCGATATTGATTTAGCCTTAGCTTTAGCCTTTTACCTTGTGCTATATGACACCAAGCAGTTAGATAGCATCCATTCAAATGGCTTTTTCAACTGAAAATACATACTCTCCATATATACTGTAAAACAAGTTGGTAACAATATGTGTCCTTCAATTTGTTCATTGTATTCAAACATGGTTTATTATTTGATCATTTGCAGTTTTTTTTCTCAAAACAAGTGGCAACGAAATATATTTACCAGAATTTTTTTTCCAAATAAAAAGATCTTTTGTGTGATTCTTCCTATTTAAAAAGTTAGAATTTATCCTTCAGTTGGCATAATTATTGTGCTGACATGATATTAAACCATAACACATACAACATACATCATTTTATAAACAGTTTTCTTCACAGAATGTGAAATTTGTGACTACAATCCTTAAAACAGTTTCTAAACATATATTTGGTATATTGTTTCTAACAAATCCACCAACAAATTGAAAAGCAAACATGCTTCTAAAAAAGCATATTACATGTAACAACATATTACTTTATTATAATTAACATGAAATTCGACTAAATAATTCCACTGGGTACATCATAATTTGTTTCAATGATTTAACTTGATGCATAATGATTTGTTTCAGTGACATCTGCCTGTAAGGAAACTGAAAGTACAATAACACTTCTACTTTTGCTGATAGGCTTCCTTTATATGCAGGTTATTGAAGTGAAATTAAGCTGAGTTCATAAATAACATCGGTTTGTTTTACTTTTTTTTGCACAGGTCCATGATATGATAGGTTTCACTGTAGTTTATGCCTTACTCAAAAATGGATGATTACATCCTAGTTTCCTTTGCAACAAATGTCACATCTAAAGTAAACAACCTATAGGGGAAAAAAGGGAAAAAATACAAATATACACTGTATGTATGTTTTAAAGCTTTTTTTTTATAAATATTTCCATTTCCAAAAAGGGCACTCTCTAGTTTGCAAAGTGGAACCTTAAACAGAAAAAAAGCTTATTTGGAAAATTAACATTTGGAGAGGCAGTCTGGGGCCACAACTCTTTTAAAGTATGCCATGGAATGCTGGATAACTAACTGAATGTCTCATCAGTATCAAGGTGCATTTTACCTTTGGCCAAAATGTAAATTTCCATGCTGCAGAAAGCAAAGTTACAAGAACATCAGTTAGGGGGCACAACTCTTCTAAATGATAATGTGGAACACTTAAAACCATACTAATTCATAGTTTCATCAGTGTTTAACTGCATGTCAAGTATTTGGTTTAAATGCAACAAAAGTTTAGAATAGTTATGCTGTGGGACCCCCGTCAGAATGAAGGGGCCATAACTCCTGTAAATGATGTAATATTCTGGAAATCAAATTCACTCATGGTCTAATCAGCATGAAGCCACAGGCCTAATATGATTGAAATCCAACAAATTTGGGTGAATTTTGTCTTGTGGAAATCAAGGTCAAGAGGATATGCAATCAAAGGGCTATACCTCTAAATATGACTAATCCCATTTAAGACACAAGCAAATCTATGAAGAAATGTTCATTCCAAATTGTATCAGAATATGTTATGTTGGTCACAAACAACATCTCATGTGATGTAAAATGTCAAGGGCCATAAAAATGGAACTAATGAGACCAAACTCATAAAACGAACATCCAGGCTACTAGACAAAGTACATGCACATCACATCAGAAAATGTTGAATGGTTTATGAACTATTCTAGCTTCAAAGATTAACCATAGTGAAGATTTTTAAAAAAAAATAAGCTACCTCCATCAAAATTCAACCTGAAAAGATTAATGTTGTAAAAGACACATCAAACGTAATAAGCAATTCAACCACCATTTGGCCTCCAATTATATGTAAGGCTTGCAGAGCTAACAGGTATTACAAGTCTGAATGGACAAACAGATAGACAGAAAAGAGTGATTACTAAAGAATTCACACATCTCAACATGGAATCCTAATAAAATTTGAATCTAAAATTTTTCATTTCCTTCTGAGGAATTAGTTTATTTTCTGTGAGCAAAAAAATTATACAGATATGTTGTACCAAATCTACAAGACATAATTGTTTTCCTGATTTTAAGAGTTGAGAAAATGGAAAATGCTCCTTGATGTAGTTGTAAACTCTGTTATTGATATTCCCCACCATTCAATCCTTGTAATACATCCAAGGGAATGAGTTTGTGTTGACTGAAGTGGTAAAGTTCTAAAACAATTATGCATATTCATGGAACTCAACCAATTCATTCTACAGTTTGAAGTAAATGACCTTTTCAGTCACAGTTTTTTAAAGATAGACTATCACATGATCTCATTATAAATCCATAAAGATCAATACATGCAGAAAGCCTACTTGGTCTTGTTTAGATTTCAACAAACTCTTAAGTTCACTAAAATTCTGGCCCTCCACAGCCAATAATTTAGCTGATGTGTTATTGTTGATTAATGATGCTGCTGTCACGAGTCCCTGGTTCCTTCCTTGGCTACCACTTATGTTGACATTAGAAATGTTTGAACTTTCTAGGTTTCAGAAACCTTTTGATGAAAATGTCATTACTATCTAAAATGATGTCGGAAGATTTGCACATACTGACAATTTTTTCATTTTTTAATTTATTTTTGTTGTTGGTTTTAACAGCCCTTTTAACACATAGACAAGGAAATGGGAGCTAAATGCCTTTTATCATGGGCACACCAAAGCAGCTGACTAAGACTGGCCAGGACAAATAACAAACTCATGACGCTCGGTTTACCAGACTGCCACTCTACCAACTGAGCTAACATGGCTTCCACATACACTGACAAACAAAAGAATGCACAGAAATGCATGCACACACATACAGAAAATAAAAAGATGACATGAACTTCAGAACACCTACCCATTCCCTTTTATTGAAAAGAGCATGCAAACAACTGCAAGAATTAAATCTTAAAATCAGAGTTACACAGACTTTAGTGACAACAATAATACAAAATGCAACATAGCGGAAAGATGTAAATGGATATACTAATGAAGAGGTGATCAATTTATGTTGATCATATTCTTTGGTGCATTACAAAAGACTAAGAAATAAATGTAATTTTGTGTCCAAAATAATTATTTCTGCACAAAGATCTGGAATTCTGATTCATGTTTCATTGTAAGTGGCTCATTGATTAGTGTCCAACATTCAAGACCAGACGGGTGCAGGTTTGAATCCTGTCCAGACAAACTAAAGTTTATCCCTCTGCAAGGGCCTTGGCATGATATAATCTGTGATGTGCTGATGTGTTATTAAAAACTAACAATCAGTTGGAGAGTCTACTGCGACTGAAAAACACTAGACCTTGCTGTCTAAAGTCAATGATGGTTGGGAGTCGGACTATCACTTTTTTGCACAGACAATTTATTAATGTCAAGCATCTGTGATCTGTCAATCCTTCTCAAGCTTTGTTTTCCCCTGTTACTGCCATTTTCCAGCAATATGGCCATCTTTGCTCTTGAGGAAATGGGTATTGACTTTTGCTGCCAGTAATTGATCTGATGGTTCCCAAGCTGATAGGGATTTGAAAACATTGTAATTGGCCTTGGTTTCCTGTCAGATAACTAATATCGGAATGAAACAGGATCCATTAAGCACAAAATTCAAGAGTCATAGCCAAGATTCGAAGTTAGTTTGTCATGGGTCAATTGGTTTAGGATAGGTCAGAAAAATAGCAGAATCTATTTTATTCTTCCTAAATTTACTATCTCATGAAAATGAAAAAAAAATACAAATTCAGTTTTTGTGCCATATAATGGAACTCAGTTGGACAATATTCCCATTTCTGTTAATTTTTGCCCTAAATGCTTATATCTAACCAATGGTTTTTAGATAAACTGAGATGATGAATAAGCTTTACTACTGTCTGTAGAGTTTTTATACTAAAATGGTTTGGGAGACAGTTATTTCTCTAGCATTGTTACTTTGATCACAGGTTATTACTGACTTCACTAGAAACCATTCTCAGCATTATTGATTTTTGGCAATATCTGACATCATATGTTTTTTTTTTTTTACCATTGTCATAAGTGGCTGAAAGAAGTCAACTCTTCCAGAGAGAGAGAGTCACACACTTGTTCCCTGTATATTCATGAGAGAAATAACTGTTATTATGCTCCTGCAAAATATAATCAAGCTTAACAAATGAAAGGCAAAACGATTTTCCATCGAATTCACTGATATGCTCTCGCAATGAAAACATTAATTAAAATTCATGGCAGGGAATAAATAAATCAATGTTTTATCATGATCTGCACTTGCTGGTTCAATTCTTCATGAAGAAACATAAGCTTGGTTTTCTCTATATATATCCCTTGAGAAAACAAATTCAAGGAGACCTCTTGCAAAAATAGAATTTAAACTGAGTTACTAAACAAGACCAAGATATTTCAGGATTTAATTTTCATCCAATACATGTACCATATTTGATTTGATACTTAAACTGTGAGCTTAATTTTTTTTTTATTTCAGGAGGATGCTTATCATAATAGTAGTATGCCAACAACATCAAAACTATGCTCCAATCATGTTTATTTACATTGTTTGGATGAGTTGGCTTCCTTTGGCTATGTTCTGAGCTCTTTTCTTTGAGGATGCATTCTTCCCCTCCCCTCATTCAGCACTGCACTGAACAAAACACATAAGACCCATTTTGTGACTGATTTAACCCTCAAAGTTGGGCTTTAGGAAGTCAAAGTTTCAAACAATACTGCCATGTCTTAGCAGCCACTTTCCTCATATCAAAGTAAAGACATGCAAACTCACAAGGGATTTTTTGTGAGTTCTGACCAGAGAGGTGTGTGCACTTGTCATGGTATACATGTATATTAGGTCATTATCGAATACTGTCTATGGTCTTGCGATGGAAAAGAAAATCGGATGAAAGCTATCATGGAAAAGAACATTAGATGAAAGCAACTAACTGAGCATATCATTTGCACCTGGTACATAAATAAACATGACAGTTTCAATTCTTTTGCAATCAAAAATTAATCTATTACTGTCTGCCCAAGAGTCTACATAAAGAAAAGTCTTCAAAGGAGGTGGCACTCTACTGGCTGAGAAGCATTCCCTGGAATCCCAAACAAAACTTTCTTTTTAACTGCCAAGTGTTGAAACCATCTCCAGTACTCTTCAGATCTTAAGTTACCTGTGTGGAAGTGAAAATCTTGGTATGGTTTATGTTGACTGGGTGGTGGTGGTCACCATACATGATAAAAGTGATTGGGCTGGAACCATTAAAATTAGGTTGGGTAACTAGAACTATACACTGGGGAAGGGATCTAGAGTATAAGCATTTGTATAAACTGCATTCCTTAAAAAAGAAAACAAGATTTTCTCTGGTGCTACGGCATCATAATATAAATACAGCACTGATGGCAATTAAATTTAATCAATAATTAATTTAGAATTTCTTGATGTTTAAAGTTAGATCCTTCAAGTAATGTAATGACTCTCAGTACAGTATTTTATTCATTTGGCCAATAATGAAACAAAATTTATAGCATTTAGTTTCTGTCAATTATTTATATATTTTTGTTCTGAAAACTGCAGTATATACTCACTTATAAGTTCAGTCAAAATGCCAACAACAAAGATCCTGATTGTCTGTAGCATAATGAACCTGCAGATCTATCTTATTTGTCATAATAATTACCCTTACAAACTGCACAGACCCAAATCTGCTGGCACATTATGTGATGGCAGATCTGGGTCTGTGCAGTTTGGAGTTGGACTTGTCTTATAAATGAGTATATTATAAATGAGTATATATGGTAATATCATTTTTTTTTTTGTTGCCAGGTACAGCCCCACTGTGGATATTTGTGTTAGGACAGTACTTTCAGCAGACAGTTGGATCAAAAATAATTCCAATCTACAACTTCGAAATCTGGCTCGCTTCTACATTTTTTTCATACACTGCAGGACTCGTCATCAACAGATTCAAGCCCTGTGTTGCTGATGCCATTTTAACATGGCTAATAAAGCCATTCCTTCTTTTATCTACCATTCTATATGTCACCCTAGGAGTTTATATTAATATGTATGTTTTTGAAGTTATAGAACAATATACAGTTGTCGCTGCAATCTTATTACCTCTCTGTGGTTTCCTAGTGGGAACTGTGCTATCAATAATATTTCGGCAAAAGCCAAGCTTCTGCAGAACAGTTGCCATAGAAACATCAAGCCTGAATTGCTTAATTGTTCTGGCTGCATTACGATTTTCCCTCACTCAGCCAGATGCAGACCTTGCTTCAGTGATTCCCATTTGGGTTATGTTTACCATTCCTGGACTTTATGTTCTATTAGCAATTCTACGAATTCTAAAGAGATCAATAGATGGCATCTTGGAAAACAGAAAACAAAAGGAGTATCGGCAGTACAGTATTGCCTCTGGTATAATCAACCAGGCCAACATGGCTGCTTTGTCTGCACCACTTTTTGTGTCAGAGACATATAATACAGATGACGAGCAAACATCAGTCAGTGAAAAGATCACAGTCTTGTAGCATTGCAATTGTCCATTGAGTATTTACATCAATCAGAATAAACACAATACCCAATATTACTGTTAAAATGAATAAACTGTAAACAACATGGTCATAATTCTCAGCAAAAATGTGATATTTTCCAGATCTGTGTGCTCATGTCAAAGTTGGCTCTCAACTGTGAAATGTATTGGACCAAATGGCCATGTACACTGTACCATGAAATAGTCTTGATCAACACATATAAAATGGCAGTAATTTTAAAAAATATGTCTCTATGAAACATTATGCTGTGATGAATCAGTAGCTAGACACTTGTGAGGTAACTTGACTGTAAAGAGTACAGTGTTAGAATAGTTGTAATCTACATGTATATTTTCACATGAGAAAGTTGGAGCTTTCCCTCTGGACTACAATTTATTATCAAAGTAGTTATTCTCTGTTGACCTCTTGTGCATTTTTAAACATCTGAAATTATTTGTTGCATTTATTGTCAAGATAAATGTTTATATTAGTCTGTGTTATTGGTTACTTCAATACGAACAAGTTATCATACAAAAGGGACAGGAAATATCCCTTAACTGGTCACAGCTGGTGATATACCATCTTCATCCCAACAACTAGCTGTCAGTCAAGCATTGAATATTCAATATTGAAATGGCCCACTGTCCCCTCACTGCCCACTCTCACACTAGGCTTTATTTGATTCATTATAAAATAATGTTATGGTGAGGGGTGCAAAGCTTGTTTGACTATAAAACTGGTCTAGTTAACTACCCAAGGTTGTGCAGAGACCTTAGCATAGCCAGATCTTTATTTCTGCTTGGCCTAGCCCAAACAGGGAGTTTAACTGGGACTGTGTACTACTTCAGCTATAAGTGAAAGGATAGTGATTGACCCCCACGTCAAAGAATCAATACAGGCTGCAGCAGATAGCATTTAAATATGCCCATTGGCTATTCTTCTCACTAGTTGCTTGGAGACAGGATGAAGTGACCAATAAATGGCACAAAATCTTTCATTTGGCTCTCAGAGTAAATAAAGATGATGGCATAACATGAGGCCTGGGAAGGCCTCAGCCTAAAAACCAATACTGGCTACCTGCTTCAGATGTGCAGAGCATGTAGTGCTGCAGTTAGTACATAGACTGTACATATCAGACTCTGGTTCAAATCTGGGACTAGATTATTCAACAAAAGATACAGAACTCACACTGTCAATTTGGAAGAGATGTTAGATACTAATTTCTTCTCACTTAAGTTAATTTGCCTTAGGACAACCACTGGGGCTCTTATTCATTCTTGTATGTCACATGTCTATGAAATTTATAAATACTATTTTAGAAACACTTCTCCATGACCCACTGTTTGATCAAGTTTATTTTGCACACTATACTCTTTATAACTAAATAAAAGCTGCACCGATAATTAGCTCAAATATTCAATTTTGCATGCTCAGCACAGGCTGGTCACTTTTATAAAGCTGGATCAATACAATACCATTTACCTGTGTTTATCCAACATACTGTGTCAAACCATCTTTTCTGATTGGCCAACAAAAATCATGCACAATTTTATTATGATGAATTACCTAATTGATGTACACATTTTATTGTGGATGAGCAACATTTGCATAAATTTATTATCAATGGAAATTTTACCAATATTTTGTATTCAAATTTTGTAACATGCCTGCAAAACTGGGAGAGTATGCATGTTCTCTGACTTGAACTGACAGTTCAATTGATGACCACAATAATGAGTACTCCAACCTGATTTGACAGAGTGCAATTAGTGATCACAATGAGAACTCAAAGTGGAGTTGAGTCTGCCACTTCAATTCTGCAAATCCTCAATTTGGTATCCACCCAGCTTTGTCCACAAGAATATAACAAAAATCAATAATTTTCATTACTCACAGTAGCACAATATTTGCTGGGGACACCATGAATTATTATATTGCCTTGCTAAGTCAATAAAACTGGAAGAAGTATCAAAACCTAACTACCACATGTGCCCATATTACCATACATGTCTATATATAAAGTGCATCCATCTGCAAACAGTGTCTGTCAGATCTGCTGGTGCAATGTTACACACTAGCAGAACTGGATTCACACCATTCATTCTCAGAATAAAGATTTCAGTCAGACAGCAGACCCTGACAGACTGGCACATTATATGATAATGAATCTGGGTCTGTGTTTTCAGTTCATATTATGCACAGGTACTGCATATACTTCTTTATAAACTAGTCCACTACAAGCATCAAAGACCCAGATCTGCCATCACATAATGTGCCAGCAGATCTGGGTCTATAAAGATTTTTGGGAGTAATCAGGAGAATATATACCCTGATCTGCCAGTGCATTATGCAGTGGCAGATCTGGGTATATGCTGTTTGCACTTGGACCCAACTGATATATATATATATATATATATATATATATATATATATATATGTGTGTGTGATAAATGTATATATAATAAATGTAGCAAATATACATACTGTAATAGCCTGACTGGTACTGAATTATCTGCACCCTAACTCACAGTTACACTGATTTCATAAAACCACATCATACATAAAATATCTGAACACTTTTTTTGTCAGACCTTTCTGGAGAAATATACAATTCAACATGATGCTGATGGCAGAGATTAGGGAGGCAGTAGAGTTGGCAGTATCAACACAATGTTAAACATGTGCCAGCACAGAGGCTATCTCCTACAGAACAGCCCCCAGATTCTCCAAATTTGCACTACCTATTCCCCTCCCTCTTTTTAGACCCAGCCTCATATGATGATGTATTTATACAGCCTGCAGGCATGGTTCACTAATATGTGGCCCAGGTCCAGATCTCCATGGCTGCATGCAGGGAAAGGGCCAATTGCTTCCCTGCAGAGGAAGGTACCATAGGGCTTCAGAGGGATAATAGGGAAGGGAAGAAATGCTGATCCGATCCCGTACCCTAATCTGGTGTCAATAAGTTGATTCCCAGTCCCCTGTGGGATGAAATGGGGGGGGGGAGCTTGGCCTCATCCCTATCTCCATACCATATATGCTCAAAAGACCCATGCCCAGTACCCAGTCACTGGGCAAGGACTCTACCAGCAACTCTGATCTGTAGGAAAATCCATCCCCAGAGCTGACAGACTTAGATCTTAGCACTCCCTTTCTCAGGGGACTAGACTGCATCACCAATAACAGGTCCCTGAAACAGAGGGTGCTGTTTCCCCACCCTACATGGAGGGGCACAACTCACAATCAGACTTGAAGAGCTGTGGTCAGTGGAGGGTGCTGCTTCCCTTGTTGGGTGGGTGGTGCCTGACATGCTGTCTGCCCTTTTGGACATGAGTAGGTGTTGCTTCTCCATGAGGGGAGGGTGCAACTCAGTCTTTATCCTGGTAAAGAGAGGGTGTTGCTACTCCCTCATAGGACAGCATGACTCACTCTCAACCCTGATGGCCTGGGGACAGTGCTGCTCCTCCCTCTCAACCCATTTATAATATCCCTTGGGAGGGTGACCCCTAATCCTAAGTGTCTCCGATGAGACTTGGATAAGACTTCTCTGAGACACTCGGGACTTAGAGAAAGAAAACCCAGAAGTCTCAGAAGACAAGGAGACCTTCCTTGCTTAGTAGGTTTGTTGACTCTCTGCAAGATCCCATATCTCATCCAACCAAAGGTTACAAAAGATACAGCATCTGTTGGCTTACACTAACTTCAGGGTAAACAATCGTGGTGGTGGTGGTGGGGTACCATGGGGACTTCCTGTAGCTACATTAACCCACAGCTTGCTTAGACATTGTTCCTGAAACAAAAAATGCTGAAAAGAAGATTGTATACAAAGACTTCTAAGCTGTATACACCAGGCAAAGCATTGACTAAGCATATGCTACTATAATTAATTCAGCAGGACTCCCAATGTGGGTGATACAAAGGAAGCAATGCTAAGCTTCAAGACAGACAACAAAAAAAAATTAAACAAGTCAGCAAGGCTAAAATACAGCAAGGGACTACTGAATTATCAAAAAATCAATATCTTACAATTACTAATAAAATAAACTTATAATGAAGGCTCTCTGAAACTAGATATTTAAAAGAACCTGTGTTTGATAACAGAGCATGACAGATGAAGTGAAGAAAGTGGTATGCAACCTGCTTACCACATATAAAAATGTCACAAATCACGATATAGATAAGAATTAAATAATCGGCAGGTGAGTCCATAGGCTGCAAAATGCAAGAATAGGGAAATTACAATACCTACCCATTGCTGTTTAGAAATTGTTACTTTGGAAAAAAACAAAACACCCAATTTCGAAATACTAACACCCTTCGATGGGGAAAATAAATGCCAAGATGTAGACCATGTGTATGGAACAACTGTCAAAAAATCCCTCAAGACACTTAATTAAACAGTGATAAAAAATGAATAGGGTGTAACTCTAATGTTCACAAAGAATATAGAACACAAGACAATTATTAATCTGCTTGTTGACCCACAAAGCAGCAGCTAATCCAGACCTGCCACCTTGAGCAGAATGAAAATAATTAGGATGCCAAAGGGGAAAAAATCAGGATTTGGAGAAAAAAAAACAACAGGATCTTTCATTGCAACCATATATTTACAAAAACTTTACAAAGGAACTGACATCTACATTGTCTTATGCTATTTCCCTAATGTGACAAACGTAAGCTACAGTCGTACAGTAAAGATCCAATTTTCAGATTTCATCTATGATGCTGATATTTGGTGTTAATTCAGTTAACACTAAATATCAGCATAAAAGATGAAAATGGAAAAGTGATAGATTTTCACAGTATAACTGTAGTGTATTTCTTGCAGAATTTCTACATCACTTTTGCTCATTTTGGAAGAGGTGCAGCCATTGTGAAGGGGGGGGGGGGCATTTTTACAAGTCAGGATTTTGGATTTTAAAATATCAGAAAATCTGATTTTTTTTAAACAAGTAACTCAGGATAAGGGCAGGTTTGCTAATCTTTTTTTAATCAATGTTGAACATTACAACATGGCAACCAAAAATATTAATGATGAGGGCATTCATGCATGCCCAAGATGTGTGAAGTTCTCCTGTAGGGCTGATACAGTATTCTGGAAAATTCTGGTTCGCCCTAATGTAGGACAAAATTGTCATCATTCATTCAGGTATTTTCATCCTGGAAAATAACTATGCAATAGCAACAGGTAGGGTATTACTAATATTAAAGTGAAATTAACTCTATCAAGCAAGCTCAAGTCAAACAAAAAATTGCTCGAACAAGGGTAAATCCACACAATAAATATGATGCACATAAAGAAAAAGTTCAAATCATAATGTTAACTCCTGAAGAGAAGGCAATCTATCTTTGACATAAAACAGCCAATACTATGCCCAAAATTATCAGTTTCAGAACCGGAGTTTGTATCCAGATTTTATACAAACTGCAATGAGATCTAAAGAAGACTGGTCTGAACAACACTTGGGAAGATGAATCTTTCCAAAAGGAAAGGAAAGTTTTGAGATTTCAAGTAAAGAGGGGCCAGGACACACAGAATCATGGGTTTAACAAGCCCAACCCCTCCCAATAAAAAATACCAACTTTTCACCTATCTGCTCATCTATGGGTGAAATTGACAGTCAAAAACATCTTTTATAAGTCTAAGCATCCGGCAAAACATAAACTTCTGAGACAGATTTGTCTGGATATAATCAGGAGTAGGAAAAAAAAAAAAACATTTCCAACCCACATTTCTGTTGAAATTGAAAAGACTCTCCTGGGTAAAATGAGATAATGTATTACAATATACACCATATACTCCATGGGAAGTTTCTGCATCATTATATTTTCACAATATAAATATTTAATGAAAAACTCACAGTGTTTGGTTTTCAAAATTCTTTGGGGACTTGGTGACACTACTGTTTTACTACCTTCTGGCAATTTCCATGAGGTTAAATTTTCATCATTCTCAACTCGACTTGATTCAAACTGGAAAGTCACAAAAACAAAACCATGCTGACATGTTTATATGCATGGCATTAGTCAGATGACTTATTTCAAATGAACGACCTGACAGCAATCTACCATGCATACAATGTAATGGATGATCCGAGTCTATGCATGGTATATCCAATGACTTGTTTTAAGTGAACAATCTAGACCCCAGTGGATGATCTGGGTCTATGCATGGTATTAATCACATGATTTGTACCAAATGAACAACCTAAACCCCAATCTATCAGGTATACTATGCAATGGATGATCTGGGTCTATGCATGGTATTAATCACACAACTTGTGTAACATGAACTACCCAGACTCTAATCTATGCTATGCAATGGATAATCTGGGTCTATGCATGGTATATCCAATGACTTGTTTTAAGTAAACAACCTTGACCCCAATCTACCAGATATACTATGCAATGGATGATCTGGGTCTATGCATGGTATTAATCACATGACTTGAGTAAAGTGAACAACCTAGACCCTAATCTATGCTATGAAATGGATGGTATGGGTCTATGCATGGTATTAATCACGTGATTTATTTCAAAAGAACAACCTAGACCCCAATCTACCGGGTATACTATGCAATAGATGATCTCGGTCTATGCATGGTATTAATCACATGACTTGTTCAAGTGAACAACCCAGACTCTAATCCATGCTATGCAAAGGATAATCTGGGCCTATGCTGTTTGCAGTTGAATGTGCACTATACACAGATAAGTATGATAGACCAACATACTAAACTAGACCCTGACACAGTATAAATGACTTGTGGATAATTTAAACAAGAAAATAAAATATAACTGGCTTGATTTAATTTCATTTTTTTCAATGCAACAACAAATGAAGATTTTTTAGTGTCATGAAAATTATGAACCAAATTAAGTTTTGCTGAACTGAATAATGCACAGGTGATCAGCAAAACCATGACCAGAAGTAACAAATGTCTCTGAAAATTCAAACAAACAAGTATTAATGTACAAGTAAATGAGAGAAAGAGATCATTTAATGGAATAAGTCTGGAAGATCCCATGTGACAGCCCGGGGATAAGTTGAAACTTCTACATTCTCATCAACACAGCTAGGGTACATTTAGTACAAGCAGGATGAAAAAAATATATTTGTACATCAATTCCCATTATATTTCTTTATTTAATAAAGACTCCCCTCATAAAGAAAAACTTTAGTTTGCATAGACATAGCAGTAATTGTTAATACATGCTAGTGACTGCTTAAAGCAAGGAAAAAACATTTTTGGCTAGGAAACACTTCGCTACTGACCACAGAAGGTAGTTGCCCATTACATGCAGTACATTTATATATAAATAAATTTGCCCGGTGGGGGGGTGGGGTTTTACATACATCACATTGTCATATTAACATATAGGCAAAATATTTAACCAACTACTGCTTATTTAATCAACTGCTGTTTAAACAAGCAATTAAATTTTTTTTTAATTTCTAAAACTTTACCAGAAAATAACCAGGTTGAAAATATTTGCAAACTAGTTTGCAACAACACCTGTTTCTTCACAGGTTTCTTCATGCTATAGTGTTCATATAAACAGACCAGTACATAAACCTAAAGTAATGATGGCCATATTTGTTAGGATGTCCGTGTATTTCCAGTTTATAATACTTGCCCATTCCATTGAAGAACACTGCTTTAATGGCTAATAAGCTCTTAAAATACATGCATATGAACATGTCTTTGGGGGTTGGGTTGGGTTGGGTTGTCAGCTCCATTGAGAAACATCTGCAAAGAATGCAATATCTTTAGCCTGGGGATACAACACTGTATTTGGCTGGGTTGAGGGAGTATCTCAAAAGTCATTAACTACTGTCATTCTGAACAAATCTCGAAAATCACATGATGAAGTCATTTTTCACTTTCCTTATGGGAGTAGGTGAAACTTACATTTTTTCGGAAACTTAGCTATCCACTTTGTACATGTACTAAATCTCCAGCTTTTAGTCTGACTGGAACACATCAAATCTCTATATTAATTGTAATTCTTAATCTTTTTTCAAAGTAATGTTGTGGAGAATTCATCTTTATTCAACGGACACAAAAAATATTTACTATTCTGGATTTACTGAATCTTGCAAGCTGCAGTCAACTTCCCTTCTGTATTCAGCATAAAAAAAGCAACCACACAAGTTTTCAAGAAAAATGAGACTCAAATGCTATTCCAAATTTAGATGCAAGTATTCATAGTGAGAAATGTTGGCTTCTAAATCAGGCATCAGGCAAGTTATTCTATGAGAGAGAGAGTGTGAGAGATAGAGGTTTGGTTTGATGCTTTATGGCAGAGCAACGCAAGTAAGTTTTTTGGTGCCACGGCAAGTGGACTAAAGTGCCTTGCCCAAGAACAACCACAGGAGCTGACCCAGGCGGGTCCAATGGTATGATATGAACTTGCAACCTTTTGGTCTTGAGTCTGCCAAGCAAACCATTGAGCCACCATAACTCCTGTGAGACAGAGAGCTGTGCAGAAAATAGTATTGTCTGGCAATCTAGGCCAGGTTTAACATTGCGAGACAAGCAAAATTTACTGTCACTTGCCAAGAATTTTTACATACAATATGATACAAAGACTTTAGGTTTCTGAGCAATTTTATTACAATTCTAATTCTGGACAAGTTGTCCATTTTAGGATTTGTCTTATTTAGAGACGCATTAATCATGAGTACCATGCCAGATGTCACAACGAACGCAAAACAATGTAAACCTGAATTGAAAATAATACTTAAAATCTCAGTTTACCATCATAGTGAAAAAATAACACATAAAGAGATCAACCACATGCAGGTTACACTGAAAATGGAGTTGTAAATTTAGTCAAATATTTAGCATCTGACTGAACTAATTAAGAGATGAATCATGCTTAAGTTGTACTGACTGGGCTAGAAATTAGTTTTTTTTTCTGCCAATGTCGGTTAATTTATAGCTGTAATTATTTTCTGGCAATTCAGTGATGCAAATACATATATTTCAGATAATAAGTTCTATGCAAACCAACAAAATTTTTCAAGATATGGCAAAAAACTTAAAAACTGTGATAAGTTAATTTTTAAAAAAATCATTGTAACAGTTTTCCCACTCTGCACAAATAAAGACCTTCTGTAATGTTGCTTGTCTCATATATTTACAGGTCTAGCTCAATTATCAATTAAATAAAAAAGGATGATTTTTGAATTCCTTCCCAATAAATCAATCATTAACATGCTGTGAAATTGCTATTAAAATAGCAAAAGGTATCATTAAAGGTATTAAACTGTCACAATGACTAAAAACTTTACCAAAGTCGTTATCTTCATTTTGAAAATAACTCACTTTCTAATGTTCAGAAAGATAATGTGACATCTACTTTTCATGTCTATAAAAAAATGCATGTAAAAAACTACAATTTTCATTCATTCTTTATTTATTTATTTCTTTATTTACTTACTTATTAGCAAGATAAAAAATTAGATCTTCATTCTTATATATACACAAGATAAATGCTGACCCACTTACAATGTTGAATAAGCAACAGATTGAGACCCATCAGAAAAAAATCAAGTTATCTTCTGAAGTCAATAAAATATCATACTGAAAGTTCCTCTATGAAATAACAGTAAATCTCAAACTCAGTACATGGAATTTCATGATGGAATCCTGTCTACTGGAGGCAGTGGAATATTACTAAACATTTTCTGAAGCTGACATACCACTACAATGATAACCAATATCAATTACCCATGTGAGAACTAAACACTCCTCTTGCCTCTTTGCTGGAGTTGCAAAATGTCCATTCCACATGCAGTTAAGAATGATGTCTAAGACTGGAAATACCAAAACAAACTGAAAGCCTATATTTAACTAACATTCATGTCAATAATATATAGCCAGCAGCTGTAGCTGACCATGAGAACATACTGAGAACTATTAATGAAGTAATTTGTACTCATGAATTTCTGCTAACCTAAACTTTTTAAACCCACTGTTCTCCCAAGATCCCTTTACTGTAGCAGTCCCACTATGCTAACATGTGATGCTTTAACCAACCACTATAGTATCCACTTGTGCTGCTGCTATTCTTTTATGTTTCCAGGTATATACAATTAATCAGAGGTTCCAGATGGCCAAATGTTCTAAGAAGCTTGCCTATACTTATCACTGCCATCTCACCTCCATCCATGTGGATTTCAAGTCTTGGGCTTAGCAAATGTGGGTAAGCGAGAAAGCTTGCCAGCAACTTCCCTTGGTCAGTGGTTCTTCCTGGGGTTTTCCTGGCTTCTTCCTCCACCAGATAAAATAGCCATGTATAGCCTATCATGTGCTAAAAAAATGGTGTTAAACCCACAACAACAAAATATAAATTTTAATCTGTTAAATATCTTATGATCTAATTCAAAGCCCTATTACTCAAATGACACATGTTCTTACTCTTCCAGAGTATTTAATTTAAACATTTGATTTTAATTACTCACACACTCAGCCATTATCTTTTGCACCTAGCTTGCCCAACTAATAGTGCATGACCTTGGATGAGAGCTTTATCTCTGCACAAACAGTCACATTATTGGCCAGCAATGATGGAATTTACTCTTAGTGTCACAGTGCTCATATAAAAGCTTTTTGGACATAAGCCCAGGGCTAGAGACCTTAAAAATATCACAAATCATGACTCAAATTCCACATGCCCTGAATCCAGTTTCCACATGCCCAAAACGGCCCTATTTTTTTAACTATTACAGTATTTGTCCAACAATGTTGCAACTGCAGTACTTTAAATATCAAATGATAAAACAAAATAATATTAAATACACTTCTGTGTTTATTCAGATCTCAAAATATTTCACGTAAAGCAATGTTTTCCTCCAGGTCCTGAGGTCAACAATAGTCTAATAACACTATCAATGTCCTCCTTACTCAATTGGTCAGCAGTGTTTATGTGCATTAGCATCTGAAACATGTTTTGCTTTAAAGTTTCTCTTTACATTTTTGATGTAATTCATACATGTAGGTGCTGCTTAATATGTTTACCTGGTGTAGCACTATACTAGTGTAAGCAAGAGAAAGGGACAAGACGATTATTATTCATTAAACTTTAACTTGAAACATCTTGAACAAAGCAATATTAACCAAACAAGACCATTAAAAATCAAAATACTTACTCAAGTGTTTCTGTTGAAATCATCTTTTAGATGGTCTTTCCTATTTATCTCATGTATGTTGCTTAGAATACAAGAGGGACCCGATCTTAGCATTGTGTTATGACTAAGACAGTCAATGTTGCTATGAGCATCAGAGAGTTATGTCACCAATGGTGATTCCAATTCCGATATAGCATCATTTCCCCAAAGAAAAAGCACAGGAAATGATGGATGAGGTTCAGCACTGAATGGAAGACTTCATATTCTTGGGTGGAAACTGGTGGATTGGTTGGTAAATTTTCCATACTGGTACATTTTGGTTCAGATCTACAGGTGAGATGGGAGTTGGTGGGTGGTTGGTGCAATTCCTCTGGCACACAGTTACAATATGTTTGTTTTAATAATAGTACCAATAGTTGAGTTTATGGTTGTTGTAATTATTAATTCATGTAAAATGTGATGAAGAAATGAAAGCTGCATTCTATCCATGAATCACTTTTATGTTTACTTAGTATACTTTAAGCATGAGCAAAATAGTTTGATTAGTAAACTGTAACTTAGCATGTGCTGCCCTACTAATTTCTCATTTCTATTCACAGTTTACTCAAGTAAGATAAGGATCAACATTTACCTTCAAATTCTTCTGATTGAAAATATGCCAATAAAAAGGGTTGGATTATTCCTTCATTTATATCTGAAATAAACCTCTATCAATAAATATCTATGCCCAAAGTGTCTTAGTGCTAACTGCATCTAAAACACTTATAATATTTTAGCAATCTGACCTTGATTCAATGAAAAACATAATGATAAACATATTGAAATATTGTTCTTTACAGAAAGAATATGCATTATACAGTATTAGTTATTCTATTACAGTTATATGAAATCACTTCACTGTCCTGGCTTTTGAAGAATTTGTCCTTGGTAATTTATTTAATTTGTATTCAGGTAGTTACTATATTAAATTATATTAGAACTAAGGGAAATAAAGAATACTATGCACATGTATTCTCCTTTTTACTCATCAATGACATTAATTTTCTCAATAATAACACGCATTTTAAAAAAAAACATTATATAATGCTAACATGCACATACTCCAATGCTATCAAAAATTTCTGGTGAGATCACTGTTTAATCAACTGACAAATATCTGATCATATCTTCAAGCTGTGTACAGTAAATTTCATTCATTTCTTTATGCTACAGAACCTCTGCATGAGTTAACCCCCTTACATCTCAGATGAGTCCATCATTATCATGGAGATGCAGCACTTGGCTTCTTTAAGACAATCATCAATAAAAAAGGACTGACCATATTATGGGCATCAATTTCACTAGGACTAGAAACCTACACTTTTAATGTGTGTCACTTAGATATCCTTTAACTGCACAAAATATTAACTCATTTTACAATACAATTTTACATGCCATGCAAAAATTTTTATTACTATTTGGCTCTTGGACAAGGGAGTCTTTTAAAAAATATTTCAGTCTCAACTAAATATCTGTTAGCATAACATGGGAATCTTCATGGTTAGTTTACACAGTCACAGAAACCACATGACCTGCTGTTAGCTATACATTTTTGGTGAACCCTCTCCTGTTATATTTTGCTGAAAGACTAATCAATGCACATAGATCTTTTATACTCACAATTTCATTAGCTCTGTATATTTAATCCACAATCACTGTAAAATATTAGCTATGTATTATGTTATTTACAAAATAAATGTCTCTGGTCAGGTACACAGTGGACTTGACTTTGGACAAGGTCAAGTACTAAAAACAAATGTATATTAACATATAATCTTTTGGAAAAGCCAACAAATAATACAAATTAAATATACATAATAGTGTAAATAAACAAAACATTACAAGCAGCTTTCATTATTGCTGATGAAGTTGATGAGTCTGCTATCTTATCTTGGCAAAAAAGGAAACTTTTCTAATGCAGGGATTTACAAATTTATAAAGGTTGGCTTGCCCACAGCAACCTGATTGGAAACATCAAATGTTTTTGATCTTCGATCTATATCTTAATTCCAACCATTTCTCATCTGTATATATTATTTAAATATTTTTTTTACAACTTAATTATTGGCGTATGGTTTTAAGGTGCCAACAAAGTTAAGATGAAAACAAAAGTACAACATAAATACAACACAATCTTTTAAAATTTGTTATCATGTTGGGATATTATTTTGGGGGGAAGCTTAAATTTCCCATGGGAAAGTTCAATTTTCCAGTTGGCTTGCCAACCGTTCTGGTGGCCTCATGGTTAGAGTGTCCACCTCAGATGCAGGAGGTACTAGGTTCAAACCACAGCCAAATCATACCAAAGACTTACAGACATCGCAATATGCTGCCACACTGAAGACATCATAGCGATCTGACTGAAAAATTGTTAAAGCTACATTAAAAATCCAAATCACACACAAACACACTCCCAGTCAGCTTGCTCTGGGCAAGCTGACTTTTATAAAGTATAAAGTTTGTACCAAATCAGAAAATGGTTTGATTATAACTGACTGTGTTCTAAGCAATCTGGGTTACTGTGCAAAATTAATACATCCATTTTGTAGTTTAGCATGTAACTGCAGTGATCTTCCTGAAAATGCTTGATGGCATTAGGGCATTCTAGTCATAAACTGTTTTGAAACTTATAATCAAGTAAAATTTGGCTCACTAATCCTCTATCATAAACTTCACCAATATCACACAGTGAGTCAATTTTGATTTTATCAAATATCTGTGGGTTTTTTTATTGTCCATCAACATACATGTGATTCTACCTGTGGTAGGATAAAAGTACCATTTTAAAGGTTGTCTACAAAACATACCATTTTATAGGTACAAAATCTACTGTTTTTGAAAACAAAAAAGCACATTATTTTCAAGACATGTATATTTGTGCATATTCTATCCAGGTTACAGTAACCAGTATGAACCAGTCTACTAGACATTATGCCGGTGCTTTGATGTGTGATGATTAGGTCAAGAATGCTGACCTGTGTATACAACAAGCTGTTCATTGATCACCTTACTGCTGTGACCTGGATATTTTCAGGCCAAATGCAGGATGTTTTATGAGGTGTTAAAGTAATAAAGGGTTCAATGGTGGTTCATGGAGGCTTTCAAATGTTTTAGCAAAAAATCGGGTGATCTCTGATTTTTTTTGTTGTATTGAATTGTACTGGAGTTGCTACAGATGTTTATGGAGGAATATTTAACAAAAGATGATACACGTAGATCAGTTCAAGTCAAAATGCTGAAACATAAGCTTTCTCCCAGTCCTAAAAAAAAAATCCATTGGCCAAGAAATTTGAAATTCTGAAATAGATCTCACGCCTATGGACATTAAAGTTACATGACCAAAACTATTGAATGCACATCAACTCTGCAACTTTCTCCTTTGGATGAACATAGCTTGGATGAGTATTGGAGAGCCTGCAACTTTAAAAACCCACCTGCAGAAAAAACTGAAGTCTGATCTTTCTTGCAGGCTAAGCACGATTGTTTGTCACTGCCACATTTTAATGCTGATAGAGGAAAGACATTCTCCATTCTTCTCAAAAATTAATTCATTTAAGGGGAAATCTAGACCAGAAAACTACTGACAGCCTGTTAATGGTGAAACTTAATCACAAAATAATGTCAACAGTGGTCACCAGTCAGTGACCTTGTGAATAAAACTAAAAATGGCTTTTATTTTACAAAAATCTTGGCAGTTAACTACTAGATATACACCTTTCTTCTTCATTTAAATGTGACAGACTGGCTCACAGTAATTACTGGTAATCACAATCGCTCAAAAAGTATATTTTCTTTCCTGTCTCAGTCTCAGAAATGACCTGCCAGTTAAGATCATTCCAACCCTCAGACTCCAAAGACAGAAAGTTAGTAACAATTGTGAGTAGAAGGAAAATAAATCATGTCCTATTGTAAAAAATCTTAAGCATTAGTTACATAATATTCTATGAGTGTTTCCCTTTATTCAACTTGAGACAGGAAATCTTAAGCATCTGTTTGCTCCATGAATAAAAAAAGAATCCCCCCTATGAGATCATGACTAAAAACCAATGACTCTTTCGATTTCAGTTTTGACTCTTCAGATTTTGGTGTCACAGGTCAAATGACTCTTCAGTTTGAAAACTATTGAGAACCCTGAGTATTCTTTATTTCTCATAGTTATAACATGATTTAATGTCAAACTCATTCGTCTTTGAATTTAAATAAATGACACCAGTATCCTTCATCTCTTCACTTCTCCAAATGTTTTGATTTCCACATTAAAATTCAAGTCTTTTAGGCAAAGTCCTTCTGTACTAATTGTCATGAGGTAATTCTTCACCCTCTGTGTCAACTTGTTCCTTAAGACACTTATCATAGAGAATTATCTTCTGCATGTTAAAAAAAAAATGGAACAAAAACTTTATTAATGGAGGTTAAAAAAGATGCATAACTAGATGATTATTGTTGGAAAAATATTCCAAATATAAATGAAGGAATAATCCAACACTTCAAATTTGCATGTTTTCAAAACAAGTAAAACTGGAGGATAAAAACTGCCCCTTTTCTTACTTCAATAGAGAAAAACTGGAGAAAATAATAGGGGGCATTTGCTTACTTTAAGGTCTGCTGATCAAACTATTTTATTACAGTTTATGTAAATACAATTCATCACATTTTCCAGAGAAGAATAAGAATTACAACATTAACATGCAAAACTAGAGCTACTAATATAAAACACAAATGTTATATTGTAATAATGCCTCCCTGACCACCACCATCTAATCTGTAAATAATAAAGAGCTGAACCAAAATGTACTAATATTAAAAACTTACCATATGATCCAGCTCGGTCCTACTAAACACCACAAAGTCATGCAAAGTCAGACAAAGTCTGTTTATTTTTGCTTAATTTGTATATATTTGTATGCATTGTACTATATTAAACTTTATTTTGACAATATTGTAATTAAAATAAGCATGTTTTAATGTTGTTTGAATGTAAAATTAGTAATACGCACCCTTAGTTGTGTCCCTTTATTTCACATATGCCTAAAATTACATATATATGACTATCTGACTTTCTTGTATAGAATCTGCCTGTCATGCATGATCTTTATATCTGCTTTTGTTATAGTACTGATATCATTATTATATACATAACTGTTATTTTACATATACTTATATTAAACTTATACATATATAACTTTCATATTATCATTATTATTATTATTATTATTATTATTATTATTATTATTTGTCTCTCAACAAGATAATTTTTAAAAAATTATTCAACCTGACCTTGTCACACTAAGTCTGTTTTTGTCGTATGCTGGGTTACGTGACTGTTATACAATATCTGTCATTGTTCTATGAAATACTTACATTATACTTATCCAGTATAATACTGTCATAATATTACTATGTATATCTCAATAATATAATTATTTTTAAACAACTAATTAATGAATGTTTATAACTGATTGTCAGCATATTCACAACGCTAAATGAAGGGAGACAACTAAGGTTGCGTATGTACCGATTTTACTTTCAACCAACATTAAAACATCCTTATTAAAACTTTTAATTACAATATTGTCAAAATAAAGTTAATCTATACAAATAAAACAAATATAAACTGACTTTGTCTGACTTTGCAGTGTTTAGAAGGACCCCTAAATAATTCCAAAGAATATGAAGACATCCATTCAGTGTTCAAAACCTTCCTTAATTTCTTAAGCTGCTTCTCTGTGGTGAAATCACACTATCTGGATCAAAATACCACTCGTGACACCAACTCTAATCTTTGTAGTCATCCCAAAATTGTCCAGGACCGGATCTTCCAGGTCAAATACATGCACCTTTTCTCCCTGTGACATGTCCCCAATGCACCTCACTTTCCCCTAAGGACTCTTTCATTTTTTCGTATTCTAGTCAGCCATGGCAAATCTACACAAAAGCCAAAGCAAAAACAGCAAAAAGCCAGTGTGACTAATTAACAGTCAATCCTTATCACTGCAATGACTCTGTGAAAAGGAACGCCCCTCCAACATACTGCAAAGAAACCATGATCTACTCATTGTGTATGTAAGCACCTGCAATTGATTGGCAAATAAACAATTCCCTATTTGCTTGTAAAGGAATATAAATTGAATTGGTGATGACATTAATATAAATAATGAATCTAATCAAAGTTTCTCTGAGTTTGATTTGGATAATAGTCAAATCATTGATTTGCAATAATAATAATAATAATAATAATAATAAGTCTGAAAATCTATTCTCATTTATGGGAAATGGACTTTTGATGAAAATAAACCAACAAAAGCATGGGGAAAAAAGTTCCACTTTATTGGTGATACTTAAGTAAAGGTACCTGAAGTGTGTATGAATTCATCCTGACAGCAATTCAAATCTGCAGTCCCAAGCTACATGTACTTAGGTGCCATACATATACATTAATTTCTGCTATAGAGCCCATGCTATATCCCACCTTTATTCCTTAGGTCAACTTGTAAGGCATTTAACACTGTTTACTAATCGACATTTTTATCATGAATTTTTTTTTAAATGTACTGCTTGGTATAATTTTTCATTCCTTCTTTGATTAATTTGTTCTCTGTGCTATGTTTCATTGACAGGCTCCAGTCCAACATACCTATCCAACTTCACCCATGTGTACACACCAGCAAGATACTTACGATCCTCTTCTGACAATCGTATTCTCATTATTCCCCCTATGAAAATGAAGTCATATGGACAACGTTCTTTTGCATACCAGGGCCCAGCAACGTGGAACAAATTGCCCACTGAACTTAGACACGAAGACACAGTGATCTCATTCAAGAGTGCTCTTAAAATTCACCTATTTCAACTGCAAGAACAGACTTAAAGACCTAATAATGTTTCCTTACCTTAAATATTTTCAGCATGTTTTCTGTTTTCCAATTTCATGGTTTGTTTTTTGTAATCATATCATTATATACATTTTTCTAATGTTGTAAAGCACTTAGAGCTTCTAAAGATTAGGCACTATACAAAGTCCTCGTTATTATTAAATTAATGATGGCAAATCATGTGTGTGTGTGTGTGTGTGTGTGTGTATATATATATCATCATCATCATCATCAGTCCCGTAGTCTGGTAGACCGTTGGGGCACCACACAAGACCGAACAATCAGCTTCCTCCATTCCTCTAGATTTTCCGTTTTTCTCATTGAGTTGCTCAATGTCAAGCCTGTCCACTCTTGAATGTTGTCTTCCCACCTCTTTCTCTGCCTGCCTCTCCTTCTTCTTCCTTGTACAGTGCCTTGCAGGATTGTCTTGGCAAGTCCTGATGATCGTGAGACATGCCCATACCACTGCAGTTTACGTTTTTTCACTGTGCTCAGGAGGTCTTCGTGAGGCCCAATGGCTTGTCTGATCCTTTGCCGTATTTCTTCATTGGTGACACGGTCTTTGTATGAAACGCCGAGGATCTTTCGGAAGCATCTCATCTCTGTGGCTTGTATCCTTTTCTCTAAGTCAGCTGTTATGGTCCATGATTCAGAGGCGTAGAGAAATATGGAGATAACCAGTGAGTGCATCAGTCTGACCTTTGAAATGAGTGCGATGTTCTTGTCATTCCAGATGGGCTTCAGTTTTGTCAGCACTGCTGTTGTCTGTGCAATCCTGGAAAGTACTTCAGGCTTTGATCCTTCATCTGTTACAATTCCCACCCCCCAAATACTTGAAGCTGTGGACTGTTTCTAGCTCGTACCTTGGACCCTTATGTCAGTACTGATGCCCTTGGTGTTATTGGTCATCAGTTTGGTCTTCTCTGCACTGATTTCCATGCCATAGGCTGCAGAGGTTTTGTCAAGGCTCTCTACTAAGCTAGCTATTTCTTGTTCATTTCCTGCTAGTCCATCAATGTCATCGGCAAACATAAGTTGGTGACTGTTCTGCCTCCGATGCTGACAGTCCCTTCATGCTTTTCAAGCACGTCAGCCATTATTCTCTCCAGAAAGATGTTGAATAGTGTGGGAGAGAGCAGACAGATTTGTCTGATTCCGACTGTCATTCTGAACCAGTCCCCTATGCTGCCGTTGAAGTATACTGCACTGGTGGCCTTGTCATACAGTTGCTCTATTACTGTGATGAGGTTGGCATTGATGTTGTACAGTCTCATGGTCGCCCACAAGGCTGCATGCCATACCCTGTCAAATGCCTTCTTGAAATCCACAAAGACATGGTACAGATCTTGCTGGTGTCGGAGATACTTCTCACACAATATCCTGAGGTTGAAGATCTGCTTTATTGTGCTGCGCCCTGCTCTGAAACCTGCCTGCTCCTCGGCAATGATCTTTTCAGCCTGTGGCTTTAGTCTGTTTAGCAGTATCCTCAACATGACATTGCTTGGATGGCTTATAAGACTGATTGTATGGTGGTTTTGACACTGTTGTAAATTGCCTTTCTTGGGGAGGGTGATGATCAGTGATTTGTGTCCATGACGATGGCCATTCTCCTGTTAGCCAGATCTTGTTGCATATATTTGTGAGGGCACTAATCATTGCTTCTCCCCCTGCTTGGACCAGTTCTGCTGGGATGTTGTCCACTCCTGCCGACTTCCTCTTTTTCAATGATCTCACTGCTGCTTCTACTTCATCCCGTAGGATAGGGTGGTTGTCGTTGTTAGTTGCTGGAGGGACATTCAGTACCTCTGGATCTATTATGGGTTGGTGGTTGTAAAGTTCTGCGCAGTACTCTGTCCATCTTTTCAGAATGTCTCTTTCTTCTGTGAGGCAGTTTCCAGCTTTGTCCTGTAAGGAGGTAACTCACCATTGTTTTGTGCTTGTTAGATCTTTGACCAGCTGGTACGCTTTCTTGCTATTGTTCCTTTTCAAGTTTCCCTCATGTCTTTGGACTGTTCTTCTATCCAGTTCTCTTTTGCTTTTTTCATGCTTTTCTTCACTTCCCGGTTGATTGCCTTATACTGCTCTGCCCCTTCTGTATCATTCTTCTTCTTCTTCAGCTCCCTCCTCTTGTCACACAGGTTCAGGATCTCAGCTGTGACCCAGGGCTTCTTGACTGGGCAATGTCAACCAAGGATCTCGCTGGCTGGCTATATATATATATATAGATATATATAGGTGTTTACTCTTTTTCTTTGGTGGAATGGAGATGCTATTTTACATATAGAGAAAACTCCACATCATTCCTAATGATCATTATTGGGATTGAAGCTAAATGTTGACAATTTCTTTGTTGTGTTTTATGGTGGGTGGGGAGAGTTACGATTGCTGTAGGGGGAAATTTTTTTTTATAAATTTACATGCACATTTAATCTTAACATTCTATTTACTGAAAAAATCTTTTTCTTTGTACTGTGATATTACAAATGGGTAGAAATTAAATCCTGATATTAAAATAATGAGTGCACTTTTCATTTTCGTCTCTCTCCTTCTGAACGTTAGGGACTCCCATATTTATGCCTGAGACTCTTGAGTTCCACCTGTGATGAGTGCAGGACTCTTCATCCTGAAATTCTGCTGAGCTCCTTGATGGTGCTAGCTCAATGCTGAGTTGTTTTATATATATTTGAAGGCACAAATTTGCTTACCTCAAAACATTATATATATATATATATATATATATATATATATACATACCACATGCATTAAAAATAACATGGCATTTAAAGTGTTGGTATAACGCAATCTGATATACCAATACTATTGGTATATCAAATTGTGATCCGCCCATGGTGCAATACGCATATATAAACATTCTAGCCACTGTCTGCAGTTGATTCTAGATCAATGATGAATTTCCACATATTAATCATTAGTGACGTATGAAAATATGATAAAAAGTATTAATAATCCTCGTTTTCTAAATGAATTTAATATGGTACACATTTTCATCACAATCCTTTCTGATTTTTGTTCCCCCTCCATTCTCATGCATAACGGACAAACTATGCAGAAATGTGGAGTCAGAGAGAAAATGAATTTGGGCTGGATTGAAACCTTGAAATAGAAATTACACCAAGTAACCTACAAGAATATGGTTCATCGTAACGATAGGTGTGCATTTTCCTTAAGATTTATCTACAGTGTTTGTCAATGATACAAAGTTGCAAACCAGGTCGCCATTATAAAATCCTTGGTTACGTGGTACACATACTGTGATGTATTTAATGTTATGTTTTGTCATTGTTTCTTAAACTTACTATAATTTTCTAAAAATCGATTGTTATTAGCTAAACATGAAAATGTCCAAAGCCCCCCCCCCTCTCTCTCTGGACCATCATAGCAAGATACGGGCTAATATCTATGAAATCACGAACATATAGGATTTTCATTTGTGTCATCTCACGATATCTCTGGACTTATGAATGATGATAAAAGTTAAGTCAAACCGACCAAAGGATGTGTGTGTGTGTGTGTGCGTGCGTGCGTGTGTGTGTGTGACAGAGAGAGAGAGATTTAAAGTCAAACCGACCAGTGAAAGAGTGAGAGAGAGAGAGACAGTTTATTGTTGGTGGTATTAGAGCAGAATAATGACTTTGATCAACTGTAAATATATTAAAATATTTTAATTACCTCTTTTTGGTTCCTCATTTCGCTTAGTTTATATTCCACATTAATTTCCAAGCGCTGGTACATGAATGGCAGCGTTCATGTGAATGGCGTAGCTAACTATGTGTTTTTGTTGTGCTCTACTTTTATCATTAAAACCATCTTTCATGTGTATATCATAAGTATGTATTATATTCATTTAATCAATGTGAAGAAAAATAGAAACTAAAAAAGAAAACAATCAGCTTATCAATATGCAAGGTAACTGTGAACCTAAAAAAAGAAAACAATCAGCTTATCAATATGCAAGGTAACTGTGAATAGCCACAAAAGGCATAGAACCAGATTTTGTAGCGGACACACTCAGGGATGTGAGGAGTTCATTCACTCGGTCAATACACAGCTGCCTGTCATAAATCTGAACTCCGTTCAAAGGGCAAATATATGTATTTGTATGTGATATAAATAAAATATATGTACAGTATGTATGCTGTATCAATGATATACCACTCGTATAAATTTTTCATTAAAAGGAAACTCAGCAAGCTTTGTTTCCTTTAAATGAAAAATTTATACATCTTGTGGTATATCATTGATACAGCATACATACTATACATATACATATATATATATATATATATATATATATATACCAATCACATTTCCATGTCAGTGCAAAGACAAAGCCTGCCTCAAAGTTCATGCACCTGCTGTTGGGCATGCCAGGTACAAAAGATAACAGCTAAATGACCAAGTAACTATCTTGGATTATATTAATTATATTTCCAGGTGTCATTTGAATGGTTGGGCTTTGCTTTAGGGATCAGGATGTTTATTTAACAAATTAATTTTATAAGGATAGCAGGAATGATACATGAATAACATCACTAGTGGATAGCATAGCAGCAGATTCTAAAGTATAATGGGCTGAAGTGATAGTGTAATGGAGCCACTATCATGAAAGGCCCTGAGGAAAACATTGAACTGAACTGAGATAATAATCACACAATAAGACACTCAAGTCATATGTCAAGTACATGGACGTTCAAGTCACATAACAAATTACCAAATGTATGTACCTAAGAAAAATCTAAAGTGACATCTTACAGGTTGCTCAGTATTGACTAAAGTGTTGGCTATCTGCCTATTTAGACCAGTAATACTAAATCTGAAATGGAAATGGGCAGTTACGATTGTTTGATTTCACATGGATTTACAAGCTGTCAAACATCATATTTAATACCTAAATATTTCTGACAATCACTAAGAGGTCACTTGAACTCACTTAAGAGACAAGAGAAATACTAGTGTCTAAAAGTGGTTGGTATGATGTGCACTGATGTGTTGTGCTGTGGATAAATCTATCTGCAATAACGTCAATACTGTATATCAACTGTGACTTTAAGTTTTTCTAAAGTAGATGTATTTGGTAGTTTTCGCTTTGTGACTTTTTTCCATGTAATATTTCTCTGATTTAAGCGTCTTATTTGATTACTATTATCAAAAGACAGACAACCAATACACCAACAGCGGTTTAGGGGCTGATTTGACGGACTGGTGCTACAATGTAAAATATCTACTATGATTTATAAGTGGGGAGGGGTATCATCATAACTATAAGGGTAGATGTTTTCCACAAAGACTAGTCCTACAATATGTATATCTGGGTCGACGTCTTCACTACCTTATCGGACAAACACTACTGAACTACACAGTAAAACTGTATTATGGCGTCTGCTACTGAGTTACAAATGGAATTTTTGTCAAGAAGAATATTAAAGAACTAATAACTGAGGCGCAGATTGATTATGTTACATATATACAAGACTTCAGCATGCTGATTATTTAAAAATATACGACATAAAATGTTCAAAACACATACCTTTCAGCGCTAACAGGTGTTCTTTCTCTCTACTCCCCTCCATCTTGAATGCACAACTATTCAGCACTGACTGTGGTTTCCGGTCATATTGTCATAGTCCTTCATTTTTATATTTCTTTTTTTCACATATAATAAAACTTCAAAAAATTGTGAATAGTAGATGGTATGAAATTATTATTTGCTTCGCTATTGGAAATTTATAGCAAATTAAAAATGTTAAGTCTATTCAGTGCTGAAGAGGTAAATATGGCCTCCGGAGAATCAATTCCACTTGGAAGATTTACATCTTGCTCAAGTTTAGCCTCTTCTCTTCAGCATGCACAAGCCGACCGAGTAATTATAATATCATTTAATCGAAATAAGATTCAGGGAAACTATGAACATACAGCATAACTTAAATGAAACGAAACATTCAGTGTGCGGTGCTAAATTTTGATTTATCCCAGTTTTCGATAACAAAGGGTTTAAAGCACTGACATTTTAACCAAAACTTTTTTTTTTCCCTCGCATTCTGAAATGTTTTGTTTTTGTAAAGCCCCATCAGAACAAAAATTAAATGGTCACACATAAATATAAGACAATCTTAATAGTAAGAAGTTGCAAGAAAAGAAATTTAGTCGTATGTAAGGAAGAAACGTCTGCTACGTCGACCACTGAAAAACCCATCCATATGCACGCAATACCCAATCTAGTCCTACAATATAACAAGTCTACTCTGAAATTTATGATGTTCGTGGTCTGTTATCTTACTTCAGGTACAAATAATGTTGTGTAGCATATTCCCAAGTTGACTGGCCAGGGAACTAGAGGTCAAATTTGCAAGACACTCTTCACAACCCATATTGACAGTACTGCACAGATTAAATTCTGACGGCTTAAGTAGGACTAAAGTTTTCCTCATAGAATCAGATCTTGACACATGCAGGTTGACACATTTTCATTTTCTTTTGGGATGCATTTTATCATAGGTTGAAATGCAGTGGGACAAAGGAAGCCAAAGTGAGTTGAAGTAGGACTAATCTTGAAAAGACTCATTAGATAACTTGCTTTTGTTAAAGAAAGTTACCCCCAGATTAAGTAAAAATAAATACAAGAAAAATTTATTGAAAAGAATTATTGTATTCTAGAAATGTTAACCATTAAAACAAGTGCTGTTCAGGTTTTAGACCTATATTTATGAATAGGTTGTTGATCTATCATTTTCAATATGATTTATTATTTTTGTACAGTTAAAAATTTTACTTTTTATGTTTTTCTCCTTTTACAAAATGAGCAACTAATATGATACATGTGGAGACAATTCATGCATGCACTAGGCCTAAATTTGTTGGAAAAGAAAATCTCTGAACATCTGACAATTTTTTCAACATTATTTTTCACTTCAGCAAGAAGTTAATCAGATTAATAACAGCCAATTATCAAACTTCACTGTTGATTTTGGGTCCATAATTTGGGCTATTGAGTGTGACGCACCAAATCAGATAGCGTCATGTAATACAAAGAAATCTCTCCCAAGCTGAAATTGACAATATCTTTTGAAGCTTACCCTTGTCAATATTTTGTAGCAGTGTTGATGACGGCTATTGCCTTGATTTGTTTAGAGTATTTGCTGAAGGCAGTCTCATTTGGAGGTTGCAGGGGTTGAAATGTTTATAACAATTGTCTTTGTTTGATTTTGTAGTATAATATATTCCATTTATTCAATTCTTTATTTTACTTGAAATAAATTTATCTTGTGAGGAAAGAAAGAAAAAACATTTGCTAGTTGGAAAGAACATTGTAGCTCCATAAATTGAATGGTGTGTCCCTTACAGTACATATATATATATATATATATATATATATATATATATATATATATATATAGTGCAACCCCACTACAACACATATTCAGATATAACATGATCATGTCATGACTCCCCAAATGTCATATGTATTTTTCTCATAGATGTAAAACTAAAATTTTTCTTTCTTAAAGTATGAAAAACAACTTGTAAAACGTTTATTGTCATTTTAGGGAGGAGATTGTGTATGAATTCTAATATAAGGTAATCATGGCATAGCTCATGAAATTTCATATACATGTAGTTTTCTCATAAACAAAAAAAATCTTTAAAGTATGATATAAAAAATCGCCAGATAATATATTTTGTTGCAGTAAGGGAGAAAAATTCATAATTTGCAACATTGGCAAAGCCCATTGTGATCCTTGAATAAACTTTTTACAAATTATATTTCATACTTTTAAGAAGAAAAACACATTTTGTGTATGAAAAAATAACATTTATTCAAAATTTCTGGAACCATAACATGATTTTCTTATATTAGAATTCATACAATATCTCGTCCAAATTATTTTTCATACTTTTAAGAAGAAAAAATTATTTTTTCAAGTACAAGAAAATTACCCGTATATAAATTTCTGGAGCCATGCCATGATCGTTGTCATATCCAAATCATGTTATAAAAGAGAATTCTAAGGTGGAGTCATAGTGTATGTATGTATATACTACTTAAGGACTAAGCATGTCATGTGCATTTCAGTAAAGGTTCAGTGTTCTCTGGGTTGGGCTTGTCTTCTCTTTTAAAATAGAAGTAGTTGTCATTTGGAATTCAGCGGTTCATATCTCAGTGGTTTACTTTTCCTTTTGTGACAGTAGGATAAATCTGTGCTGTTTAATAGAAACCAAAAGGTATACAATGGTTCCCCTCATCAGCGGTCACCTCCTCTATATGGCCAGTTTTCTTGTCTCCAATGAGTTTCTGTACAAAAAGTTCCCTTTTGGATGGCAACCTTTCTGGTGCGACATATGGCCAGCATTTTCAGCCAGAAATGTCCATTTTGCCTCTCGCATGCAGCCACAATTTATATAATATGTGTCCAGAACTAATATGTAGTAAATATTTTAAGGTAATTACTCTGGTTATCTCTATTGATGACTGTTTCCCAATGTCAGGTTTCCATTACTGAAAGAAATGTTGGTTAAAGCACATTATAACATGTACCACTGTGGTTAATATTATATCATTATCAATAAACACAGATGTTTACAGGAAATGGGCTCAACAGTTTTGTGACAGAATTTTGGCCTTCGCTCAACTGTTGTGCTCTTCTCTTTTGTTTATGACTGGACATAATTGTCAAGATCATAACATGGTCAACATAGGCTAAATGTAGCTTTTGTGGCTTCACACACAAGGAGAAATTAACCTTGAACAAAATAGTATACCAGAAAATGACCAAAAAATCATGTGACGGTACAGGTTGTACTTCCTTTATAAACAAAGGCATTTCATCTACTCGATAAAAGATTCTTCTGCATGATTAAATTGCAGTATCTTACAGTTATCAACATCTTAATAAAGTGTCACAAAACTTAACATGTCAGCACATAAATGTAAATTTATTTCTTTAGAAGAAAAAATAAAAGCTATTCAGCTCAACAGCAACGGGGAGAGTTCAAGAGCTCTTGCCAACAAATCTGATATTGGAAGACTCAAATAAACAGTATCATAACAGATAAGGAAAATATTCTGCAGCAGTGGGAAAATGGAGTAAATGGAAACAGGATGATTCAAAATGCTGAACGATGTTTTTACCAAGAATTAAATGACTTTTGTGAATGGTTCTGCAGTGCATGTGCGAACACCAGCATTTCACACTTGAGAATCAGGAAGTATTAATGTATGTTGCCATAAAATAATTATATTCTTAAGATCAAAAGTTCCTTTAATTTTACTTTCAAATGAAGATTTTAAATGTTTTAAAATTAGATGTAGCTTTCTTACTATATACATATACGTGTTCTGATATAGTCCCCTCTGGAAAGGACACCAGTCATTTATGTCCACTTTCATGGTGCTGAATGGGTGTCCATGTAAGAGGGGGACCATTGTTACCTCTGATCATCTCAGTGGGTACTTTTGTTCAAATTTCTTGAAATAAAGTTATAACAAATTTATTGTAATAGAAGCCAATCATCCTTTCCTGACCATTATTTTTTTGTACTTCAAATATATAATCAACATATACATAAGTAAATCTTGAACATTTGTCAAGATGAATTATACTATGTGTGATCAGAAGTAATTCAAGAAGGATTAAAGATGGGTATGGTTAGATTGTCATTAATAAAGAACTGAAGTGGTATTGTTACATATAGGCTCGTACAAAAGTAACAAAAGAAAAGAGTGAAGCCAACAAGCTTTGTAAGTTTTAACAAAATAATTTATTTCCCTAGAAAAAAAGGTAAAAATATGAAATAGGACTTACGGTTTGTGAATATAATCCAAAAATTAATCCTAGAATTCAAAAATATAAGCCCTACCACTAAAAAGTTCTAAATTGAATCCAAGTTCGAATCTCGATGAAGTTCCAATATGGAAGGCGATGATGTCAGATGAGGTCGTTGTACTGATGGCAACAGTTCCTCGTTGAATCACGGTTTATAATGTTCCCATTTAGAATTCCAGAATAAATTTCCACTAAATGTCTTTGTCCCAAAATTTTTATAAAGAAGAGCACTTGTGTGTGTTTTCTAGAGAATATAAATTATTAAATCCACAAAATAGAAGAAGTCTAAATCAACTGGCATCAACATAAAAAACACCTTGAGCTCTAAAGGTGTAAGATACGACTGGCAAATCTACTAGAAAACATCTGTTTTAACCCACGATTTTAGGTCACTTGGGGGCCCTGAATGGCCGAGTGGTCTAAAGCGCTCTCCGTTACGGATCACTGCCATCTTACCTCTGTCTGCGTGGGTTCGAGTCTAAGATTCAGCGAATGTGGATATGTGAGAAAGCTTGCCAGTAGCTTCTCGTGGGTCGGTGGTTCTTTCCGTGGATTTCCCGGTTTCTTCCTCCACCATTAATACTGGCCGCCATGTATAGCCTATCGTGTGCTGAAAAATGGCGTTAAGCCCCACAACAACAACAACAACAACAACAGATCACTTGGTGGCTCACGTGACAGGGCTGCGTGATCACTAATTTGAACAGCGTAGTAAAAAGAATGCCATGTAGCACGTAGCTTAGAACAGCCCTATCTAAGAATCAGATTCTCATGCTAGAAATAAATAAAAAAGAAAGGCTGTTTACAACTTAGCTAACATGTGGGCCAAACATGACCTTGGTAGTAGCCAATCGTTTTTGCTTAGTGTTTACAAATGTCTGAACCAAGGTGAGCTAAAAATAGGGATAAAGTAATACTTTGCGTTCTAATCAGGTCAAAACTAAAGACTAAATTTACTGGGAAAAATATCAAATCCAGTAAAATATTATTCTTACAATAAAATGTAATGAAACAAAAATTAAAAAAAAAGAATTTAAAACTAACAAACAAGCAATTTAATTACATATATGTAACAGTATCAAACAAGTCCATTATAAAGTTTGTCCAGATATCTAAGCAGGCATAATTTCCCTATGCTAAAATGCACAATTTTAACAAGCAAAATATGACACAAAATTTAGTAACAGATTGAAGCATGAATCTCAGTAGATGGAATCGGCGTCAGAGGGACATACATATACACTCTCCTGTAAAGTTGACTTTATGAAGACTATCCCAACCTCAACTCAGTACCAGTCTTTAGCAATTTTGGCAGGCAGGCAGCAACCTGAATTGGCCCACAGGCAGAAACAGTTTAAACTTCTTGATAGACTAAATTGAGTTGTACTAACTGTTATGACTCTTAAGTCTTAAAATATGTAACAGAAAGAAGTGAAACCAACAATTAGTAAAATCAATAAGCAATTTGTTTCTCTACAGTACAAAGTGAAAATTCAAGAGACACTTACAGTTTTTATGAATTAAATTCCAAATGTCCTATCACAAGTCTAAAAATATAGAATGTTGAATAGTCCAAATGAATTCCAATAGTCTTGAATGTTCTGATATAACACAATGATGCAATCCAGAATGTCTTTGAATGAGGTAACAAAAATCAAAAGTAACATATTAATCCAAAAGTCAACAAGCGCTTTATTAATTCCAATGAATATTTTAAATAATTGCTCCTGAATAATGTGATTTCAACAACACAAATTCAGACTCACATCACATTTTGATTCCAGTACACTGATGTTGAACAGGAAGGAATTTCCAAAAGGCCTTTGATAGGGTATGGCATGCAGCCTTATGGGCAACTATGAGGAAGTACAACAGCAGCTCAGACCTGGTGCAGGTTGTTGAGCACTTTTATGACAAAGCCACCAGTGCTGTCCTCATCAACGGCAGCAGAGGAGATTGGTTTTGAACAACAGTTGGAGTCAGACAGGGATGTATACGGTCACCTACACTCTTCAACATTTTCCTAGAAAGGATCATGGAGGATGCCTTGCATGACCACAAGGACACTGTCAGCCTCAGAAGAAAAATAACCACCAACCTTCACTTCACAGATGATATTGATGGTTTAGCAGGAGATGAAAAAGAACTGGCTGACCTGGTTGAATGTCACGACACAACCTCCACAGCATATGGTATGGAGATTAGTGCCAAAAAAAAAAAACTGATGACAAACAACGCCAATGGTATCAGTGCAGAAATAAAGGTCAGTGGACAGAAGCGGGAAAGAGTTACAAGCTTTAAGTACTTGGGATCAATTATCACAGATGAGGGCTCCAAAACAGAACTACTTTGCAGGATTGCCCAGACAACAGCAACAATAGCAAGGTTGAGACCAATATGGAAAGATACCAACATTGCTTTTGGTTCCAAAATAAGGCTGATGTGCTCGATTGTCATATCTATCTTTCTGTATGCTTGTGAAACATGGATGCTCACATCAGATCTACAAAGAAAGATTCAAACCTTTGAAACGAGATGCTACTGCAAGATCTTGGGTATCTGATACATTGACCATGTAACCAACGAAGAAGTCCACAACAGGATCCAACCAGCCATCGGATCCTATGAAAACATCTTGACCACTGTAAAAAAGCACAAACTGAAGTGGTACGGTCATGTCTCAAGATCATCAGGACTGGCAAAAGCAATTTTGCAAGGCACAGTGCGAGGGTGCAGAAGAAGAGGCAGACAGAAAAAGAGGTGGGAAAACAACATTAAGGAGTTGACAGGCATGGAATTTGGAGATTCCCAAAGGGCAGTAGAGAACAGGGAAAGATGGAGAGAATTGGTTGTAAAGTCAACTGTGGTGCCCCAACGACCTCTTGGGTTAAGGGATTGATGATGATGATGATGGTTTATACACATTTTCATTTGATCTAGATGTGAATCATTTCAATGGAAAATTCCAGTCTAATTGTAAAGAAGACTGGGTCTAGAATGTTCCAAACTCATATGATGCATAAACTTTCTATTTACCACATAGTCATGGACAAAAGATAGCTATGTAAACATTTTGTTTACATTATCTAAAGTATAACTTATATTTCATGGGCAATAGTTAAGCACACAATTAAATATACACTAACATTACCACATTCCCACATATAAATAAAAGGACATTTTCTGTTCAGAGGAAAATTCAAGCTGACTCAAGAAGAAACCTAGATCCAGTAATGACACATTATCTCCCAAGTGAGGAGATAAACAATAATGAGGACTGCAACAAATATAATCCAGGCAGTGGTCTACGGGAAAGGCTACCTGCAATGACATTATAAAAGGCAACAAGTTACTGTAAAAGGACTGATGTGATGAGATGATGTGCACTTTTTAATATAGAAAAAGTAAATTTGTTCACCAGTTGTTATTTGTGTCCATTTGTATTTTAAAATTGCATTGTTGAAAATCCTTCTGATTTGAAGTCAAATCTCCTGACTATGTTTTGCTGATCTCCTGATCTATTCTAATCAGACCTCTCAGTTCTGTCACATGTATATAATGGCACAATATTGTATTCATTAGACTTTCATGTAACAGCAAAGACATGTACTGAAAACTGTGTCAACCATTGTATAACATCACCAAGTGCAGTTGATAAAATGGTCATAATAACTAGAAAATCTTTGGAAGTTTTTTATTTCTTCATTGCAAAAGGTTACTTAGTAAGCATTTGAGTATAGCAGTTGATCATAAAGACAAGTGCTTTACATGATCAGGATGAGCTTTATAAATGATAATGAATGCGAAAAGGTCTCATTACGTTCACAGCAAATAGTCTCTTTGTGATTTTCACACACTTGCTCATATTTAAGGGAAATTTCATTGGCATTGATTTGTACAGTCGCATGTTCTGGCAAAAACACCAACCTGTATGTTAAAATTATGGATTCAGTCACATTCTTTTGGCATTTTTAATTTACTCCTTGGCCTGGACAGATACAGAATAAGTAATATGAACTAAATACACCCTTAGAGTGTGCATACCTTCCTGTACTGACTGACATTATGTGGTGTCATTGACGTGTATCATATTGTTCTATTTGCATTTTATTCTAGCATGTAAAAAGTATCTTTAAAAATATTGCAACTGCATAGAACATTTATTAATATTACTGACTAATCAGTGGACCACAGTTCCCTTGCCAAACTTGGCTGACAACTAAAAATCATTGCTGGGCACATGAATTCTCATATTTATTAGCCAAATATTTATATAGGAAAAAAAAGAGCTTAAAATTAGTTGGGACAATTTTCCCAAAATTTTCCTTGCCAGGCTGGTGGGTCATAGGGCTGTGTATGGCTTGCTTCATCAAATAATATCACAACACTGGAATACTGAGGTTGCAGTATGATAGATACTGTGGTACTGTTGGATCATTAATTTTCATGGATTTCTTGAAACATGATTTAAAGTCTCAATGAAAATTTAGCCATATATGATGAAGCACCACCCCCACCCACATTTTCTTACTGTGCTTCATTCCCTGAGGTCAACAAAATCATTTTATAAAATAAAGTCATTTATGTCATCTGTTAAACAGATATTAGCTTTTACATGTGCTTGTTTTATTTTAACCCTTTATAAAAATGTTAAAGCCATTTATATTTTCTTATATGTACACATATCTAGACTGTATCTTGTAGCTATAATTTCCACTCACTGCTTTAAATTAATGGTGTGTTTTGAGGTAATTAAGGATAGAGAAAATGCATAAGGTATTCAGACAGTAATATTATTGAAAATGAAATAAAGAAAACTAAATGGTATTTGAAAATTAGATTTAATACTTATTCAGATTCATTCTTCATCAAGAGAAACTTGTAAGAAATTTAAATCCTTGTGAAAGTAGGTCTCTTTTGATCTTAAATTTTCTTTTGTGCAGCAATTATCCATTCAGCATGAATTGGCTTGATTGATGAGGTTTAAAGGTTTCTATGTCATAATTTGCACATCAGTTTTGGAAATGTGATATGTTGTCTTTATTGTAAAGTCTAGTGGCTGAAGTTGGTTTGCAGATGAGCAGGTTCAAATAAACGAGATTCCATTGCTTTTCAGTTTAGTTAGCATCTTCACACGTTGATGGGCACTGAAAACACCAAATGTTGACACTGCTTGCTGATTGTATTGAGCAAGGAGTTAATCATGCATTTGGTTCACATGTTGAATTATGACATTTTTATCTGAACCAACAGGAATCTAAGTTGAATTTTACCACCCTGTAGCCACTGTGTTAATTCCATGGTCATCAGAAAGTGCTAATATAGCAACTTTATGGAAAGTGTTTTGAGAAAGATTTTACATACACATATTTCAGTAACCATTTGGCTTAGTGTTGTTGCCTGTGTGTGCTCACTTTCATGTTGAGTATAAGTGATTGATCCTAACAGGTGTTTCATTTGTGCCTATACAGGTGGTAATATTTGTTGTAGGTACAGTTTTGTTCTTTTGTAATTTGAGTGCTTGCAGAGCTTAATCAATAAAGTACCCACAAATATGCAGGCTATGACAGCCAAAACCATAAATTTAAGTACCTACAAAAATGTATTTTTTTATTATGCAAAATCCTGAAAACTGAGACTGAGAAGTGTGAATGATACTACAGTATGTATCAGATATTTATCTGATGATACAATACATATTGCAATAAAAGGGTAACATTACACGTATCATGATTCAGGCATAGTAATTATTTACTGTGCTCATAAAAATCCTGATACCAAGGCCCCCTCTAATTCTAGATTGTGCCCTCCTGTATTCTATGCATTAAGTTGTTCATAGATTGTGCCCTCCTGTATTCTAAGAAAGTTGTTCATAGATTGTACCAATAATTAGCCGTCATTTATCCTGAATAATAACAAGCTGCTTGAGTGCTTCAGTGTTATGTGTCACTAGCTCAAAAGAACAGCCAGTTCCAATGTGTTTGTGTGATAGTTAAAAGGCAAATCCAGTCGTTGGACTTGTCATTACAACATTGGTCCCCCTTTTATACCACCTCCTCACCAGCAGCTACCTTTTCTACGTGGCCAGTTTTCTTGGCAATGATGAGTTTGTGTATAAAAGTACCCCTCATGGGTGGACAGCATTTTAGTCCAAAACATCAAATTAATCCTCATAAGCAGTCACATTGTATCTGATATGGGTTTAATTTATTTTTATATGAATCAGCCAGTTATTTGTATTATCATTCACTTTTGTGAGTTTAACTCGTATGTAAGGTAAGTAATCCAGTAATATTTTCCAGTGTCTGTTTACAGATGTCAGGTTTTCACTAATGAGATAATTGCTGGCTATAATATATTATAGCATGCACCACTATGATTAATATGATATCATTATGTACAAATACTGATGCTTACAGGAAATGGGTTCAACAGTGTTGTGATAGAGTAATGGGCTTCACACAACTGTTGAGTTCTTTTTTTTGATAATTATATTAAGATAATAACTTGGTCAGCTTGGGCTAATTATAGCTTTTGTGCATTCACACAAAGAAATGAACCCTGAACAAAGAAAAGGGTATCTGGCTAAGACCAAAAAATCATGATTAAATTGCAGTATGTACAGTTATCAACAAAGGAATAAGTCATTACAAAAGTTTAACAAGACATCACCTAAATGGAAAGAGTAAAAGTTACTTGACGCATCGACAGAGGAGAGAGTTTAAGAGTACTTGCAGAAAATTTGATTTTGGAAAGACTCAAATTTAAAACATGACTGATAAAAATATTATACTGCAGTGGGAATTGCACAGTTTTTAAATGATTTTGCACTGCACATACCAATAGCATCCCAGTTAAGACTTGAGAACTATTTATGTATATTCACTTGAAATAAGTCTCTTAATGCAAGACCTTTTGTTAATGTGACTTTGAAATGAACATATTATTAAACACTCTGAAGTTACATGTGGCTTTCTTACTTCATACACATACATATACATCTCACAAATTTAGTCCCCCTCTGGAAAGACCAGTGATCTGATAAAGACCACTTTTTTGGAGCATATAAGAGTGGCCATATAAGAGAGGGACCACTGTGTATTAATACTCATTAAATTCCAAGTTATTGTCCCCAATTCCAAAGACTTGGCTAATCAGATACTCAGTGGTCAAAATTGAATTATCTTGCCATATGTAGGTACTCAAAGAAACTAAGCTGACTGCCTTTCTCTTCTGATGATGTCACACTGGCACATCTCACTAATGATAATGGTTGGCATGTACACATTTTCTTTTTAGTCAGTACTCCTCAGATTGCTTCTATACAGTTAGTTTTTTTTTTTAATTGTCCCCATAATAGGTGACAATTTGGTTGGGGAACCATCCCAAGGTCACCTCAAAATCTGCCTTAATCTAGGGACAATAAATGTAGTACAAGATATAAAAAGAACATGCAAACACACACACACACACACATACACACATATTCATATAGTACACCATCTCTGTTTTGATGCACAATTTGGATAGACAAATACAAATAAACAGAGTCTAGGTAACACAGTCTTTGTGATATTATAGTCTTTTGTTCCAGTTTACCATCAAATCAGACCTAATTAAATATTTGGGGTGGGGTAGCTTTTAGCTTATATTGCAAGCTCATTATACACTGTAACATGATGCAGTTAAATATGCATTTGAATTGTAACATATAATTTTTAGTTACTGGCAGAATAATGGTTCCCACTGTTCCCAGATCAACATAAATGCTTCTTTCTTTTCAGATTTAATTGCAATATAGTTTTACAAATTATTGTAGTCTTTTTAAGAAAGATTTTCAACCCATCTAATCTAGGCATATTCCCTTTCATTTTAGATAGATGTAGTATTTGGCTAGAAGTTAGAACATTATGAATAAATTTCTATGAAATAGAATCAAGTGCTTTTTCAGAATCAATAATACACCCAGAATTTTGTAACTCTTCTGTAATGTGCATAATATCATACAAGATTCTTGTATTTTCACCATTGTATTTTCCTTTTATAAAATCAATTTGATTGTCAGATATTACTTCATTCAGTACTGACTTGATTCTTTTGGCAATACATGTACATCCTGATGCTAATTTTTATACAACATTAAGTAGAGAAATTGGATGCAAGTTCCTCAGGTGCTGCATTGGTTTATCCTCCTTGGGTATGCAAGTTATAATACCTTGTCTCAAAACAGCTGAGAATGATCCAGTTCCACATGCTTCATTGTTCTAACTACAAATTCCCCCAATGTCAGTCCAAAAGACTTTAAAAATTCAGTTGTGAAATCATCTGATACTAGGCATTTGCTATTTTTCATACTTCTCAAACAATCAAATATCTCTGTTTTGGTAACTTTGTCCTCTAATCTTAAAGATTGCTCTTGGTTAAGCCTAGGAATTTGACAGTTTTTGAAGATGACCTGTAAGTTTATATCTTCTACCTCTTTTTCCTCATGTTATAGATTATTATAATACTTTTTGACTTCCTCTAGAATATCTGACTGACTAACAATATTTTCATTTTCATCTTTAATTAATTTTGTAATTATTTTATTCACATAGTTTCTGTTTTCTAAATGGCAAAAGGATCTGGTTGGTTTCTTACTGTCTTCTATCCATTTTACTCTGGATCTAATAACACTTCCTTGATGCTTTTCTTTCTCACTTTCAAATTCTTTTTTGTCAAGACTCCAATATTTCTAAATGATAAGAACCATACTCCAAAGACTGTATTTGCTGCTCAAGTTTGTTTTCCTGTCTTAATTTACATTTCTTTTTATATCACGCATATGAAATGATTTTTCAACAGATTTCTATCAACAGTATACCTTGAAATAATGAATCTAATATAGTCAAACTGAATTCAGTATGATGTCAATATTTCCACCATGATCAATTGGAGCATATTGTAATTTTATTCAAGCAATTTTTGATTTCATCATTATATGTTTTATCAACTTGTAAACTGTTATTAAATTTCCACAAACCTTCACCTCGTATGAAATTGTTTGAACTCAAATGCATACTATCATGGAGTGGTCAGACTTGCAACTTGGTTCAGTTGTCACATTTCCTATATTTGGCATAAGAGACTGAGACACATGAAAGAAATCAAACTAGCTTGTTTTAGAGGACTTTTTCTTCGCCATGTGTGCCTTATTTGTCCTGCATTTAATGCTCTAAATGGATCAACGAGACCAAAAGTTTCTTTTATGCTTAATAATCCATTTCTAGCATTAGGGTTATTTACATTTCTGTAATTATATAAATCTAGTTCTTGATCCTGAAAAAAGTTAAAGTTCCCACATATAATAATAATAATAATAGACTTATTTTTATATTCATATATAATATCATTTATAATATTCTTCAATTCTGGACAGTCATTATTTGGCCCATATACAAAGAAATTCCTTTCACCAATTTGAATATCTGATGTAGTCAAATTACCATAACGTTTTACATTCTTTTATAGCATACTCAAAGTTGTTATTAAATAGAATACAGACTTCATGAGAGTTGGACTTGTAATAATTTCAAATACAATAATAACCCCATTGTGCTCTAATATATGAAATATTATCCTCTGTAAAATGTGGATCTTGTAAGCAATATATATGACACTGTTTTTTTCCTACAATAATCAAAAACATCCTTTCATTTTTCAAAATCTCCAAGTCTCCAACAGATAGTATTTTTATGTTTGAGCCATCCATTTTCAATGTATAAATTCATCATGCTTGAAATGCACAATGTTTTGTGATCAGTAGAGAAAGTGGTGATAAATACTACATATAGATGTAAGAAACATTACATATAAATTACGAAAAAATTTGTAATTTGATTTAGGCCAGGAAAATGTCCACCCAGAATTCTCTCTAGACTTGAACAGTCTACAGTATTCAGACACACACCCCCCCCACACACACAACTGTACATTAAAAACCATAAACCTCAAGAAGTGCAGTGATTTGCCATGGCCATTTGGGAGATGTGAATCCCAGTATGTAGGATCATCAGCATACCATATACTTTAGTGTCGGATACAAAAATATACTATTAATTCTATGCTACTTTCATTCTTTAATTATAGTCAGAGTTGGTCAACATTCAGTGATTTTTAATCACATTTCACACAGTCAAAAGATTGAACAAAGATATAATGTCATTTAACATGGTTCACTTATCTCTTCAAATGTCATTTACAGCATGTGACACTGAATTTTTCAAATGATCATAGGCTTCATGAATTAGATAAAATTTGTGGGTAATAGTTGTTCAAAATGTTGTGTTTATTTACATTGTATGCAACTGGTAATACATTCAGCTTATTTGCAAACACTTGCAGTATTATATACATGTGAGCTCTTTCTCTTGCTCCCTTTCAGACACACACACATGCACACACCTCAGTTGGGTTGACAGCACATACTTGCGTTTAAGTTGAGTCAGACTGCAAACAACAAAAATCATGATCTGCTATAGCAAAATATGCCTGCAGATCAGGTTCTGTGTTGTTTGTTCTGCTGATTACTCCTAACAGACTGCACAGACCCAGATCTGTGGGCACATTATGCGATGGCAGATCTGGGTCTATGCAGGTTGAGTTGGACTTGTCTTATTAGCAAGACAGTTTAGATAGTAATAATTGACTTTCCTTTACTGTAAAAACCATGTTTCACAGATGACTGACTTTTTAGCCAGAATCTTATCCTACACCCCACGTATGTTACCCATATTCTCTCCTCTTTAGTTTTTACTACATCTTTAAGTGCTATGTTTTCTGACTTAGTGATTCAGTGTCTGGCAAGCTATTGCTTTAGTGCAGCAATTGATGCCATGTGTCATCACATAAACTATCACATTGCCAATATGTATTGATTAATTCTTGCACCTCAAGTACTAGGTCAACATTAGAATTTTTGCTCACTGCAAATATTAGCAATTTAGAACCTCACATAAGAGATAACATTAATTTTAACATCTTAGACTTGTAAAAGTTGCTATTGTGAAATTTGCATTCTCAGAGGAAGTTGTTTTCAGTAGTATATCTAAAAGAAAACATGGAAAACAAGAACAATGTTTTTTGCAGTCCGCTGTGGAGATGCGGTATGCTGCCATGTTATAAGAACTACCTTCATGTGCAGGTCACTTATCCAAGTTGCACTGCTGGTACTGATTTTTGTTGTAGGGAGTGGTATTTAAACCCCCATTTATATCTTAAGTAAGAGTGAAAATAAGATGGTGCCTGATAAAATTGTGATGTGCAGGCATTGTTAGGTCAGACATTCTTATCTGATCAAGTAAAGTTTCAGTGATACAGCCCTTGATATGTTGGACATTGGGATAATTGATTCCTTATTAGGGTTATGAATCAGGAATTTTTTAGTGGTCTTTGAGGGCTGAAAATAGGCCTCAGTCCCAACATAAAATAATCAAATATTGCTGAATCCCCACTGTCACCTTACTATTTTATTCCCAACTAATCAAATTTTTTCCCACTGATGGGCTTTAGCCCAATTCCCAGATACTGAAAAATAATCTGGAATCAGTCCTATAGTTGCCAAAAATATGAAGAAACAATTTTTTGCTCTGCTGGTCATGGACTGGAAGAGCTTATAATACAGCCTTTCTTATGTAGGGGGTATATCTGTCTGGTTTTATACTGGACAGTCTGGTTTTCAGTTTCTTAACAAGATTATTTTTGTGTCTGTGAAATGAACTATCTCATCATTGAGTTCTGTCAGTGGCCACCCTAGTTGCCTGTCCAATTTTTACTATGAACCAATAATTTTCTTCAACTAAAGTGGTAACAGGTTCCCACGTGGGTCTGGAATTCTGGACAAAGTCTAAAATTTGACAGTTGATTTTCCAGGTCTTGATAATGTCTGGAAAAATTGAAAAATGACTAAAAAGTCTTGAAAAAGTCTTAAATTATCATTATTACAACCTTCTTAGTTGGAAACCTGTAATTAACTGCTCTTTTCTATTTGGCAAAGGTTTTTGTGTACAGATTTGGAGTTCTTTGAGAGGTGTAGAAATTTTTATTTTTTGGTCTTGCATAGGTATGGCAAAGGTCAGGAAATCTTTTTTTAAATTTGTGGCAAGAACCGTGCGATAAAATTTTCAATAGGAAATCATTTAGTTTTTAAAAAAATGCTATGCTTATTAATGGACTTGCCCCAGTATTCTAATTATATTTTCTTAATTTTATAGTGTCATATATCTATAATGTTGTAAAAGAGCAGCATTTGTAATTATGTGGGTATGATTGTCATTATTAGGTACTAGATTATGTTAATCTATTTGTATCTTTATGAGTGATGTGGTGTCATATATACAGGAAATTTGTCTTTTAGATGACTAACCTGTTCTTTGTACTGTTAAGAGTAAGAGCTAATTTTTTTATTTTCAATAAAGTTTCTTATTTTAATTGCTATTACCCTACCCCACCCCACCCCACCAAGACAGAGTGCATGCAGACAGAAGAAATAAATATTGCAGAAAGTGGCCAACATTAAAGAAAAATTGGTTCAGCAGGTTCTAATCTTGCAGAATATATCACATACTTCGACATTAGACATGATTCAAGAATGTAGTTACACACTATTTTAGATTAGTATGCTAAGGAGATAAATGACAACTGCCATTATATCCTATGGATCTGCAAAAGAATTTAGCTGTTGGCACACAAGTCGAGGACATTTTTAATGTGATATATTCCTTTAGACAAAAGTCTGCTGAACCAACATTTTCATCTAATTCTTCCTATTCACCACTTGTTGCAGTATGTATTTTCTTGATGTTTCCCAATGATAAAGTTCCAGAAATCTTGTGAATGAAATTGGGGCTAAACTTTTACCATCATGCAGTCACTTTTCCAACATAAAAATGGACTAATTTGCAGATTTCACAACTTTTAAAATGACTTCATTTATTTATTCTTTATTTTACATTTCAGACTATTTTGGAATGCAGAGTATGTGATGAAGTATTTTGTTTCCAAGGAGACAAGGTTCCCCGCCTCCTGATCTGTGGCCACACAGTTTGCCATCAGTGCTTAACTCGTTTGACATTACATGGGCGCTCCATCCATTGTCCTTTTGACAGACAGCCCACTGACATCGGAGACTCGGGTGTATGGGGACTGAAGAAGAATTTTGCTCTGTTAGAATTGCTAGAAAAACTCCAGTATCCCATCCAGGGTTTAGGAAGATCAATGGGATTTACAGATGAATCTCTTGCCAAGGAAAAGGAGGTGAGTCATAGGAAACTTATCTCGTTTAAATTCTATTTAGAATTTTTCTTTAGTGAAACTTCCCAAAACTACACCCTGTTTAATGCAGCCTCTTCTGCTGACTGGTCAAATAGTTCCTTCCCAACAAGGTTGATCTTGTACTAACAGAAACTCTTTATAATGACCAACTCCATAAAACTGATTTTTGGTCCCACCAGTGCCTGTTCTATGAAGTTTCTGTTTATAATGATTATTTTCCAAGAATGTTGTGAAAGTTTATAAGAAGCTTCATTTCATTAGAAACTTTATACTGTATATACTCACTTATAAATTGGGTCCAGCTATAAACAATACATGCACATAGTGCACTAGCTGGTCAGGGTCGTTGTTTGTTCTTCTAAACTACTCATAACAAAGTGCATATATCCAGATCTATCAGTGAATTCTGTGAAAGCAGATCTGGGTCTATGCAGTTTTGTTGGATCCAACTTGTACAGGATAACAGACTGTACAGGAGCTTTTCAAAGTGCTTCTTTCATGGCCATCAGCAGGGATACTGGCCTTCAGTATGAAGGTATTGGCTACAGACCTAGGAATGCAACTCAAGACACAAAGTTCCTGACCTCTGCTGAGCAGTCCAACATCTGTTAATGGGTGAATTTTTATGATTTCACCAAATTTGAATATTCCTTGCAATTTTGATCATTTTGGGCATTGTTATTGCACAGAAATTGTTAAAAAAAATAGCCATTCCTTGACAATTTGTAAGAAATTTCCAAACACCTTGTGAAAGTGACTGGAGAAAGTTGTATTTTTGGCTGACCATTTTCTTTGATGTTGATCAGTTTGCCAAAAATACATTTCACATGAATAATCAATAATGTTTGGCTATGGAGACTTACAAAGAAATCATCATTTCCCTGTGAAATTTGACATGTCATTTAAGTATGCAACTTATAGTATATAATATTAATATATTATGATAAAAAACAATAGAAGCAATTATCATAAGAGATACATTGGCATTTGACCATTTATAAATGATACAATTGGTTTTAAGCGTAATTTTAAGTTCGATATGTTTAAAAATTTGTTGAAGCTATCATCAGTTTGTCATCTCTACCATTGGGACAAGACCAAACTGTTTCCAAGTGAGACATTTCCATCATTTAGCGAATGCTTGAGAGGTGTTTGGATAAAGATTCCATCTAATACATTACCTAGTCACATTAACACTGCCTCCAAATCCACCCCTCCCTTAAAGACAAAAAAATGTCTTTCTATATATCAGTTAGATAAAGAGAAGCAGCTCTTGTAGGTTAGCTCCTCTATGAACCTGCTAAGTGGCTGCTGGTACACCTGTATGAAACCAGTTTTCACTTTTACTTAATGTTGTAAACATGGACCTCCAAGAATCCAATTTATTCTGTGTTTTAATTTAACCATCCACTATCTTATTTCTTTGTTGTAGTAAATCAGAATGTTTTATATGGTGCATTCAACAATTTTGTGATTTCAGATGAATTTATTCATATTTTGCAATTATCATACTGGTCATGTGATTTTGATCAGTAAGATACAATTTCATTGCTGAAATTTTTTCAGGCAATTTTGGCTAATACAAAATTTTAATTAATGTTCATTATTATCTCCCTTGAATAATTTCTACTACTCCTGACAGCTACATCCGTATCATGGATACTTTGAATTTTAACTTTCACTCAAGTTTCGTCTTAGAATCCAAATGTGAGATATTCAGCAAAAGGATGTTTTGTTATTAATTTGTACTTATTGTTGATAGTAAAGTCTATTTTTAATATACATATATTAACAGACACTAACTCTAGTTTGTTCAAGAAAATAGAAAGTTTCCTGAATGCGTATTATGTATTTATATTTGTTTACATTTTACAGCAATTTCAGATAAGGAATGAAATGCAAATTCTGAGAGAATGTATCTACATGAAAAAAGTAAAACTGACCTATTTTGTATATTTTCAGTATGCTATCCCATGTGATGAAAATGAGCTCCATATAGCTGTGGTGTACTGTATAACTTGTAGCACACACCTTTGTCTTGAATGTTCAGAAACTACACATGCCACACGGACGCTGACTAAACATAAAAGAGTTACAATCTCTGAAAAACCTCGGGAAAACCCCAAATGTGTGTTTCATCCAATGCATCTTGTTGAATTTGCTTGCTTAGAGGAAGAATGTAAAAGCTGCCCACTTATGTGCTATATATGTAAAGATTATGGACGCCATGTAAGGCACAAGGTAATCAGTTTTTTACCAGCTTGCAGAAAACTTCAGAATTGTATTTATTTTTACATGGATTATAAATTTCCTCTAGGGATTTAATTTTTATTAGTTTTACTGGTCATGAATAAGAAAAGCTTAAAGATGGCCTGTTGTCCCAGCTGTGAGCACAAGTTTGTTACCACTACTCCTCTGAAACAAGTTAGAGAACTGACATTAAACTTTACACATATGTTCATCCCATGGTCTAGTTGGTCCTAAATGAAATGGTACTATTAAAATATCCAATATGACTACCACAGTGGCCATCATAAAAATCTTTTCTTATTATTGCTTTTGCAGCTGAATTGATGGTCATATCAACATGGTGTTTTCACTTAGAGACTTCTTATAATGTCTAGTTGGTCCTAAATGAATATAGTGCGAGTATGATATTCAATATGGCCACCGTGGCAACCAGTTTGAAGATCTTATCACTACTTCTCCTGAGTGCAAATCATATTGATATGGGGTTTTCACCAGAAGATTTCTTATAATATTTAGTTGGACCTAAATGAAAACTATGCTGATCTTATTATCACTACATCCGAATAGATGCTCATATCAACATGAGGTTTCACTGAAAAAATGTTTAAGATATCTAGTTGGTCCTATGTTAAAATGGTGCTGATCTATGGTCCAATATGACAGCCACAGCAGCCGTCCTGAAAATCATGTTATCTCTACTCTTCCTGAACAAAAGGCATATTGACATGGGATTTAATCAGAAGATGTCTTATGATGTCTAGTTGGTTCTAAATGAAAATTTTGCTGCTTGCATGTGTAATATGGCTGCCACAGCAACCATCATGAGAACTTTTTCCACCATTCAACGTAAATTTATGGTCATATCAACATGCTGTTTCTACTGAAAGATTTATATTGATGTCTGGTTAATCCTATATGAAAATGGTGCCACTCAGACATCCATCTTGAAAATCTTCTCATGGCTGATTCTCTTAGATATCTGGTCATATCAACACTGTGCTTTTACCAGAAGGCTTTTTATGATGTCTAGTTGGTCCTAGATGGAAATGGTGTGAATCTAACCATCTTGAAAATCTTTTTTATAGCTACATCTCCAAAATGGAAAGATACATCAACATTGAGTTTTCACCAGATAACTTCTTATAATTCTTGTTTGTCCTAAATTAAAATGGTGCTGATCTGACACCCAATATGGCCACCATGGTGGTCATCTTGAAAATCATTATGGTAGTCCTCGTAAATGGAAAGTAATTTTGACATGTTTTGTTTTTTCCAGAAGAGTTTTTATGGTGTCTAGTTGGTCCTAAATTAAAATAATGTAAACTGAACCTCAATATGGCCACTATGGTGACCATTTTAAATTTTTTTATCTGTACACCATCCACCTACCCCGAATGGATGGCTATATCAGAATAGGGTTTTCACCAGTATACTTTTTATTATATTTTTATTATAGGACATATTTGGTCCTAAATGAAAGTGGTGCCAATCATAAATCCAGATGGTTGTCTTGAAAACCTTGCTGTCGCTACACCCCAGGAATGGATGATCACATTGAAATGGGGTTTTCACCAGAAGACTTAAGTTGATTTATGCTTTGTTCTAAATGAAAATTATATCAATCTAACATTCAATATATCCACCACATAAACTAATTTTGAAAATCTTGTCATTCCTGAAGAACATCAGAGATGATTTCAGTACTCATCAGTTAAAAGGAAAAAATGGTCTTACCTCAAATTCCTGGAAGTTCTTTCCACCCATTAGAGTGTCAGTCCCTTTGAGGGACTCTTGTTTTATAAATGTACCTCCAAAAGAGCCTTGCTCATTAGTTTCAAAAAAGTTCCTTTGAAGACCGTAAGATATTACTGTATTTCTGCCATCAGACATGGAGTCATTTGCGTCAAAATCTAATCTGTTATATTACTTTTACATCTGAAAATGTTGATTACAGTTATAATTACATATTCTGTTTTCTCACTTTAGGGCAGATTAATTGATTAAATTGCATCACTTTTTTTACAGTGTTATCAATTATATTTTGATATTTTTATATTTGTTTGAAGGGCTTTGCCTTGCTGGAGATTTTGGCAAGTTTTTTGCTTTTATGTTTTTCATACCTAAGTTTTTGTTTAACAGTATATAGCCAGAATTGTGTTGATATATCATTAAACCCTATAGACCGCTCTGGAGGCCTAGTGGATCGAGCATCTGCCTCGGATGCAGGAGGTCACAGATTCGAGCCCTGGCCAAGTCATACCAAAGACTTATAAAAATGGTACTAACAGCTGCCTCACTAGGTGCTCCAGCATTAAGAGGTTAGTATCAGGATAATGTGACTGGGTGGGACATGATGTTACATGTCTTCAACATGATGCCCCAGTGGTAGACATCACTATAAACTGCGGCACTGCAGACATCATAGCGATATGACTGAAAAACGGTTAAAACTACATTAAAAATTCAAATCACACATACACACACGCACATGCACACACACACACTAAACTCTATACATACATCCATACATGCATGCACGCATATTACAATTTATGTTATAGTTTTTGAAGAACATGTTATCATGTAATAATCAGTAAACAATATTATTTACAGGATTTTTTGCTGATTAAATAACAATTGTATTCAAAAACGTCTTTGCGTGTGATTATGCGAAAATCAGTTTCCAGTTACATAACACCATTTAAATCAGTGAGTCAGATATGGTGAAGTAACTGAATACTTGCATAATCCAGTTAGTTAGCCTGCAGTATTGTCCAGAAATCAAGAGCTCTAATAAGACAGGAAAACACCATTTGAACGTCTTTCCCTTATATACAATAATAACAATAAAAGGAATAAAAACTTTGAGGCCACAGGACACAATTCCAGAGTGATTTGAATAATTTAAACTTGAATTATTTGCCTTTAAAACATTGTCAGTTTTTTTATTCACTACTTGACAGCATACGCTTCTTGAGACAGAGGCAGATAATGTGCGAACCTCTATTCGCAATGCCATGCAGCATGTTAAATCTTTCGGGGAGGAAGTGTGCGAGTCAGCTAGAAAACTTGGAGCAGTTATTCAGCAAATGGAGGGTGGCTACCAAGTTGTACAGAATTCAGATGGCAGCACCACCACCCAGCAGGTAATAATATAATATCACTTGTACAAAAATAATTAGCTGGATGGGATTTGGTTAATTGTTTGGTATAAAATGAAATACATGCAACTCAGGAAAGATATTAAAAGAAAATTTGCTGGGGTACGTAGTGAACCAGATATTCCCCCATAAAATATATGCAGTTACTACAAAAATTTGAAAATGTTAAGCTAAAATACCATGTATGTTTTGATGGAGCAGTCCTCTTTGTGCATTCTTGTTGTTTGCTAGAATTAAAAAGAAATGAATGAAGCAGAGGCAAAATTATTTTTTTTTTTTTTAAATCAAGATTTATATTCAGAACAGTTCACTGTTGCAAGATTTATATTCAGAACAGTTCACTGCTTGATGTTGATATCAAGAAATTTTTCCACATCTCTCAAATCTATGATAAGGCATGAATGAAATGAAATACTGTAGTTTCTCATGATTAATCAATTCTTCAATCAATAAGATTGACACTTGAAATTGTTTCAGTTGTGCTTTTTTCTACAATGTTTTAAAGTTTCTGAGAGCTGTAAAAGGGCCCAGTTTTTTTATTTATATTCATCTGTCTGTTATCCTGTATTATGCACCAATTTTGGTAATTTACATTTCCATTGGTAAACATCATCATATTTGGAATAATATTTGAGTACCTTACTTGGGGTCCCTTGGAGGGGTCAAAAGGTCAACTGTACTAAAATTTCAAGCATTCTAGTTGATTTTCAAAAATTTTTATTTATGCACATGTAGCAGATGTGTGACAGATTTCAGGTTACAGCCTCTAGGTCATTGTCAGTGGGGATGATGATAAAGATGGTAGTGGCATGATGTATATAAAAAATGTTTGGATTTGCAGTGGCAAGCTTTCAGCATTACTCTAGCTACTTACAGATTTAAATTATATGCATAGCTCTTTTTAAATGCTTTTGCATCAGGCTATCTCTTTATTCAAAAGTCTTTTTGAATAGTTCTATTCTATTCATGTTTTTCCTCAGGTGCCAGGCACTGCAGAACAAGCCAGGATGAAAATCAAGCATTACTTTGACAATCTTCGAGAGATGCTGAACCGTCAAGAGATAGCAGCTCTTACAACAGTTGATACTCACATCCGAGAGAAATTGTGTATGTTAAGACAACAGCAAGAGGATGTGGCCATACTCTTATCACAGATCTCAGCTGTCTGCCACCAGTGTGAAACAACATTACAGAGTGTGAGATTATTTTTCTAAGTATTGTCTCATGAGCTGGATTGAAATTTCACACAATCTAATTGATAACAGTAACATGATTATGTAATGGTACAGATTTGTATTGGCTAGTCAGATCTATATCCATTCTTCATGACTTTTCTCACACTCAGGGACATGTTTTATGATCTGATTCTTTACTGTCAGTTTTGGGATTTTACTTGTAAGATAGAAAGCTGTGCATGCCTTATATCTACCATATGTACTTATTTATAAGTCAAGTAAAACTGTTCTACTGATTACTCCTAACAAACAGCACAGACCAGAGTTGTTGACACATTATGTGATGGCAGATCTGGGTCTGTGCAGTTTGCAGTTGGATTTGACTTATAAGCACGTGTATTTGATACCACGCTGATAACTATAGGTGATCTCTCCAAACTTCTTTCTTTATGTGGTTAACTTTGAATTTAAAAGTATTGAATCTGTGCTAAATTTCAAAGTGAATTTTTATAGCATTATTCAGATTATCTCTTGGACTGATTTATTGAGGCACACACAAATGGGACAAACCATGTATTAAACCATGGGGAAAAAAATGGTTGACATATATATATATATATATATATATATATATATATATATATATATATATATATATGTATACTCTTTACTTCTTTCTTAGCTATTTATACTTGCACATGAAGCTCTATCCAGAAGTCATAATTTGTCTCTTTAGCATTTTAGATATAAGTGAAGAGACTTTGGAGAAAATGAGTAATTAGTCACTAACTCGTTAATTAATCATTTCCAAGGTAATTCTTCTAAGCTAGTTTCAGTTTGAGATATGAACATACCAAAATATCTCAAACTGAAATCTCTTCAGAAGAGCCAGTTTTCAGAAACAGATGATAAGTATGATAGCTATATTTAGTATGGTTTCATTAGACTTAATTATCATTATGCTCAGCATTTCATGCTATAAAAACTGGATATGTAAAGTTGTCCAAGAGAACAATTGGAAATTCTACTTTATCCTGGACAAGTATTGTGGAAAACAAATTTGTCCAGCCTTGGCATATCTTGACATGTATGTCATGTGGTTCTTGTATATTATTTCCACTCAGTTTTGCAAAAAATGTATAGACCTGTTATATCTTTCATTGGCTTGATGTGTGTATCATTTGGGTTTTTTGTCTCTTATTTGATACAGTTTTGTAAAATGCAGAACATACATTGGACATCATTCATCATATGAACTGTTTGAGTACATATATTAAATTTTGTCTTCAATAACAGGATGATACCAAAGTTTTACTGGCTAAAACAGAGGTGAACACATTACTGGAGACTGTGCAAAAACAGCAACAACAATTCTCTGACCTTCCAGAACAACTTCCTTTGGACCCGTCAGTACCCATCACATTCACAAAAGTAAGGGACAGTTGACTACTTTACAAGAGAAGTTATTATTTTGGGGGACCTTGTAGCTAAAGGGTGTAAAGCAAACCTCCAAAATGCAATATTATTTTCTTTAAGGTTTCCATTATCCGGCCCCAGAAATGCAGTGTCACCTGTATTTGAAGCAAACTCAAGAAGTCTTTTATAGACAGGTGTCCTTTATGTAGAATTTAAAAACAATATATAAGAACGGACTTAACAGATATTGTCGTTTATTAACAGGCATCCTATATATCAAGGTGTCTGCTTAGATTGGGTTATATTATAATACAGAAATAAACATTAGATGATACAGATGTTAATTAAGTTGATGTTGAAATAAGAATTATAAGAAAGCACATATGATTCTGAGAGTTGATGAGTAAAATGCAACCCTCTGTATTATGTCCTTTCTTCAAATGTATGTTTCCTGATCACAATAACATTATAAGTTTGCTGCCTCCAGAATTGAGCCCTCCAAAATTATGAAAAACCTCTTTTCCCTCTATATCATGCAGAGAGCAATAACCCCAGCCCATTACCTCCCCTTAATGCTGCAGGTGTCGCTAGTTTTAAGCTTTCACTGTTCATTGGTCAACACCATGCAGAGACCTCCCAAAATCCCGTTCAATATTCTCTTGAATTTCAACCATCCATTTTCAAATTATGATACGGTGGTCCCACTCATCAACGGCCCCCCTGACCAGTGGCCACCCACTCTTTACAGCCAGAATCCCTTGGCACAGATGAGTTTGTGTTCAGATGTACCCCTCAAGAAAGGCCACCCCTCTAACGTGACCGGCGGCCAACATATTAGTGCACAAATGTAAAATTTACCCTCACAAGCAGCCACATTTTATTATTAATATGTCCAGAACCAATATTTAAAAACAGTAAGGTAAGTAATCTGATTATCTTTCCTGATGTCTGTTTCCAGATGTCAGATTGTCATTACTGAAAGAAGTGTTGGCTAAAGTACATGTACCACTAAGGTTACTATTATATCATTAACACTGACATTTACTGGAAATGGGGTCAGCAGTGTTTGATAGAGCTTTGGGCTTCACACAGCCGATTTTTTTTTGTTTTAATTGACAGTTAAGACTGGACATAATTGTCAAGATCATAACATGGTCAGCATAAGCTAAATGTAGATTTTGTTAATTAACACACACAAAGAAATTAACGTTGAACAAAACACGGTACCAGACAAAGACCGAAAAATCACTTTGATGGTACATGTATCGCGTCCTTTATAAACAAGGCATTTCATTTACAAATGTTTCAGCTGCAAAATTAAATTACAGTACTGTACATTTAGAAACATAGGAATAAATCGTTACAAACCTTTAACATGTCATCACGTAAACGGAGAAATAATACTATACAAGAAAAAGTAAAAGTTATTCGACTTGACGACAAAGGTGAGTGTCCACGTGCCGAAAAATGTTATGTTGAGAAGACTCAAATAAACAAGATTGTAAAAGATATGGAGAATATTCTGTAGCAGTGGGAAAATGGAGTAAATGGAAAGAGGATTATTTTAAATATGAAACAACGTGTGTACCAGGATTCAAATAACGTTTTTGAATGGTTTTGCAATGCGCATGCCAACAATACCCACTCACATTTTATGCTTAAAAATAAGAACTTTTAATTTATGTTTCCTTGAAATAACTCAGTTCATAAGACAGGAAGAACTTTTAATAATTAATGCCACCCAGATTATACAGCCACTTTCCCATTGCAGAAGGGGTTGCTGTATAAGAGGGGGACCACTGTAATAATAATAATAATGTATCTACCACAGATTGCATGCATTCTTTTTTCATTTTTACCAGTTTTAACTGTGAATTTGTCACATTTGCTAAACAGAGTATCGTTGTTGTATGTTGTCATTCACATTATTTGTACTTTCTACATGTAATCACTCACTCTTTTGGTAACAAGTGTTGTTTTAGCAACATATTAACACATTTGTTTGCTTAGTTTATTAACATTTTTGTTGCTCTTCGTCATTTCAGAAATAAAAAAACGATGACTAATTGTTCCAAATGCAAGAAATTTAAAGCTCACAAGGACTACCATGGTTCATGCCTTGCTTGCACTAAGTGCACCTCTTAGGGACATGCAACATTTGCACTACTTGGTGTGAAGATATGTGGTCTTCTGTTCTGTGCGAAACAATAAAAATAGACAAAGTCTAGCATGGAATAGTCTGATGTCTTGAGTATTCATCCTAGAAGTGAATCTGTTGTGAGTTTAGTGGTAGACATCGTTGGGAAAACCCACTTCATCACCACCACCACCAAAATTGAGACAGAAAATGTGATCAGCTCTGATAGGCAGTGAAGTTTCACCATCCACAACAGCACACCAGATCGTTTCTGTAGCCATGGGTGTGTCATGTAGTGCAGGAGGTAATGACACAGTTTCTCAGTTTGGGGTAAATGTTGCCCCTAAGCCTATCTCATTCTTTAATTATTGATTTATAAATAACAATAGTACAGGGGAGTGTACCCCTTTTTCTTAGCAATCCACTGGGTGTAAGTCTCTCTACCTTGTCCAAATGTAGCCTTTGGGCCTGTACATCAGGTGCATGGGGTTCTTCATGGATATTAATAATCCATCAGTCAAGGAAATAACCCTGTAAAATACCATCCTGGCTACTGACAAAGCCATCCAGTTGACTGAACCATACATTCTGTCTTCTGACCATAGATTGATCAAGTCTGATAACCATACCAGGCTGATGAGACTGTACAGTATTGAACTGGATGGAGATCTTATTGACAGAGTCTTCCATCTTTCCAGTCATATGGCACAGTTGTTGCCGAAACACTACTGGGATCTTATTAATAGGTCATTCACTATACCACTAATATGGCAAGGCAAGTGCTGGAGCCATATTAACATGAATGACAAAATTTTGTCTTTTATTTTTCTATCATATAGCCAAAGGGCAATAACTCTAGTCCATTACCTCCATTGCAGCCACCTAGTGTCGCTAGCTTTTAACCTCGGTTGTCCTGAATTGAACATCATGTAGAAAGCCTCCCTGTCAATCCATGCCAATATCAATGTAAATTTTAACCATCCATCCAGAAATTTGTATTTGTATTGTGTATTAATGATTCTTCTACAGCTGCTTTACATAATGTTTTTAAATTTTTACATTATTTTGATGAATTTGTCTCTTTCTCTGACTTTGTCAATTTAGACAGCATTTTACAACATGCTATCATTGATGCATGTTGTGATTTACAGTTTTGTACACACTGCCTGTTGTTTTTAAATTCAGGCAAATTTTGCCCCTTTATCCATCTCTTATTCCTACAGGTAATTATAATACATTGGTGAAGTGTACCCCCATTTTTAGGTGGCCCAGGAGGCACAAGTTCCCCCAAATGGCTGAGTATGGCCTTCAGGCCTGTAAGTCAGGGCACTTGGGGTTTATAATGGATCCTTACCATACTATCTTATCACCTTTTGGAGTCATCCACAATCATCCAGCCAGTCCAGCTGTCTCAATCCAGGGATCTTACTGAAAGATCCATCCATCTCACCAGGCCTATGGCTTCATCTCTATACAGTTACAGAGATCTTATTGATCTGGCCATCCTACCATGCTATGGCTACAGTTACAATTATGGGGATCTTAGTGATAGATCCAGCCTTCTCACCAGACCTATGGTTCATCTCTTTTCAATTGCATTCCCATGTCCATTGACTACATACAGTTAAAATTACGGGGTTCTTAGTGATAAATCCATTTTTCTCACAGGTCATACAGCTACACAAACATATCATGACAGTTTTTTTGTGATAGATACATTGGTCAGCCATAGTCATGGCACAGCCAGTTCCAGCGCTGACCAGACCACCTTCCACACAGCCAGTAACCATGCCAACCATACTCTCAACGAACCAGCCACCCTGGTATGACACATTCATTCAATGGAACTGGCCTACTGTTAATTCAGACTTAATTCCAAGGGAAGTTGCCTGCACCCGAACTTCTTCAATTCATCCTCCAAAAAGCAGTGGAGACCCAAACAGGGTCATCCATAAAGCAAGAGTATGGTGCGGTTTAAGCAATGTTGACTGCAGACATGCATCCCGTTGGATTAGGTCTGAATTGACTGAAGCCGTCAAGGCATTGGCCATAGTATGGTGGGCTGTTCACTTAAGGAACCGAGTGATCCTGGCCGTCACATCCCAGGTTTGGCTGTTGTTGGATTTTTCAGCGAGATTTAAGATTGCCAGTGAGGCCAAATCTAAAATAGAGGATGTCACCACAGTGTTCCAAACCAGCTTAGATACAGCATGGAATACATTCTTGTCACTATGTAGTACAATGGAGCCAACATGTGTACAGCTGCCAAATTCTTATCAAGAGCCAGAAGGTCCGTACTGAAGGCATTGGAATACATCTGATACCATTGAGAGGAGGATGTTGCTGGAATCTGGCATTCTGAGAAGAATGCCTTAAAGATGCTCAGGTCGCCAATCCATCCCAAAAGCCAGTCGTTACTCTCTTAATCATTGCCGATATGGAAGGAGTCAGTAAAACAGCGTCTCTTCCCAAAAGCAACCAAAGCCTTGACTTTGTAATCCTGGGAGGTAGTAGGAGGTGGTGGGCATTCAGAAATCACCAACACCCAGTAGATTTCCTCGATGGCAGCTTGTAGCTGAATTCAGTCCATTCCATAGATCTGAATAAGATGGGCTTGACAGTATCTCATCGCACTCACTGTGCTGGGTCTTTGTCCAGATCAGCTTGTAGCTCTGCATAAGTCATGCTGTGTGGCATCAACAACTCCAGCCAGTTATATTCAGCAGTGTCACTAGTTCTTCCTTGAGGGTAGGTAGTGAGTAATTGAAAGTCCGGCATAGCTGGCACTGCTGACTGGCGTGAAAGGTGTGTGGTTGGCCCAGGTGCTAGCAGTATATAAGTCAGTCCAGCAATCACGGATACCGGCTATCATTATTCATGTACCTACAAACTGTAAAACATGTTTTAAGTCTTGAAAGTTAATGTCTCCAAATCAAAGTCTGTAAGAAACCAACTTTTTCTTTTCATGCCATTGTAGTCTCAAATCCCTGCCGACTTTGATCAGTGATTGTTGGCAACAACACAGCACCAGAAGTTGAGTCAGTTTATTGCTTTGATGGGTTGCAAGGTTGGATATTTCATTCAAAATGAAACAATACAATTTAAAGCACTCCTCTTTCTGTTTCATAACCATTAATCCAAGCAGTTACTTTCTGCTTCATTCTGTTTTTGTTAAAGAATCATGAATATTGAGATACTTCTTGTTATGGGGTTTAATTTTTTTATATACCATTGGCGCTTTTATTTACTATTTTTCAAAACAAATTAATTACCTTGCGTTTGTTTGCTGAGGGACCAGTTTAGTTTGGATATTGCTGGTTTCTGTTTACAAATGATTGTAAGGCATGTGATCTAGCCATGCTGAAGTTGAAGGCTTTTACTCATACCAAGGCACTAAAACTAAACATTTTAAGCAGTGCAGGAAACACCTCAACTATTTACTTTATATATGGACTCTGAACCAGAGTTGTTAATTGTGTGTTGATTAGTTACTGACTGACAGTGACAGTATAGGAATGGGATTATCCTGTAATTTGTTCCACATAGCACTGCAAATTTTTCCAATCTGTAAGTCAGTAATTGTTTTGGTCAGCATCATTGAATGTCGTTAAAGGTACCTAATTTGTTTTAAATACTTTGTGTGAAGCAAATTATGTACTTTCAACTACATTTAATGATGCTGACCTGATAATTTACTGATATACAGATAGGATAAAATTCGTGATGCTGCGTGGAATGAACTATAGTGTTGGGGTGTTGATTTTTTATTTCATTTTCTTACCGTAAAATTTTGTTTACAACATGATTTTCTCCCTTTTTGTGATAAACCATTCTTTGATGGAATTGATTGATTAGCATTTGTACTTGTAGAAGTTTTTGTGCCTTTTTTTTCTGTCCTTGCTGGTAAAAAGTACTGGTAGTAGTGCAACCATAGCAGAAATGCTGGAGCTTATTTGAAGGAAAAAGCAAAGTTGTAAATAAATTTTGTTTCTCTGAGAAAACTTACCCAATCACATTACTTAAAAACCCTTCAAGCCACCCTGCAATGTGTCGCATCCTTGTTGATATTTCACTCAGCTTAAAAACTAGTGACACCTGGTGGCAGCAAGGGGAAGTGATGGGCAAGAGTTATTGCCCTTGGTCTGTGTGATGTAAACAGTCAAGACAAGTTTCATCTTTCTATTATGACTGGATTTAGGAGATAGCAGCCTTATATCCTAACATTAATGTGAACTGCCCCTCCAACTTGCAGGTCAGCCCCCCCAACAACAACAATATAGACTCAATCAGTCTGAACCCCAGAGGAGATACAGTTGGCATCAAAGAGACAAAGGTTCATTCTCTGGACAAACTCAGTTTAGGAGGCAGTGAGGGTTGGGACAAGAAACAAGGTCTTTCATATACCTCAAGGGAATCATTCTTGCAAGATCCTACCAGCGCTCTCAAACATTACCTGAAGTGCCTAGAGAAATTCAAGGAACAAGAACATGATTCTTCCTCTCAGTCTAAGTCAAGAAAGAAGACATTACCCCTCATGCCCTGGCAGCGTGACTGAAGTGGGTCATACACTCAGCGTACTCAGAAGTCTCAATATATCAGAGTCGCTTCATGAAGATTTCAACCAATACAATTAGAGCAATCTCTGTGAGCCTTGATTTCAAATGCAATATTGCAATATAAGGCATAATAGAAGCTGTTGGCTGGCATGTGTTGTCAACTATTTTGACTTTCTCTCTCCAGGACCTAGCTGTCCAGAGACAAGAATTTAATCTGGTGGGTCCAATGGTGGTGACCTAGTTACCCACTGCACCTTATTATCATCAGCACCACCTGAATTACGGGCTTTCCTGGTGTTTTCACTGGTTTCACCCACAAATTTGTTGGTTTGAAGAGTTCAGAAACTCTTTTTAACAAGTTATAATTGTTACAGGCTACAAGACTGTCATCTGTGCTGCATCCACGTTAGGAGAGCAGGTTATCTTTCATACAAAGACTCCAGCCATTCTTTCCGCAAAAATGCCTGTGGTATAGATAGGATACTCAGCATTTGCTAGTCCTGTCACCTGTTCTGCTAATGTTAATGTGATCAGAGAATGTATTTGAAGGAGAAAGTGAAGTTGTAAGTAAATTAAGTTTCTCAAAAAATACTTTACCCAATCACATTACTTCCACACACTCCAATCTCCACACCATGCAAGCATACTCATTCATTCCTTGCTTAGCTTAAAACTAGTGACGCCTTGTGACATCAAGGAGAGATAATGGGTTATTGCCTCTTGTCTATGATATAAAAGGAAAAGATATTTTTCGTCATTTTGGTGGCTGGATTTTGGTGGCAATGAGCTTATGATGTGATTTGGTATGTATTTTCTGAGAAATGTAATTTGCTTAGAAAATTTGCCTCCTCATATATGTCAGGAAGGTACAGTCAGATTTTAGTAGCTTATAAAATTACTATTCTGAATTTTGTCTGAATTTTTTAGAACTTATCTGTAAGAGAACAAAAGTTTGTTCTTTTTTTTTTAATGTCATTAAAATAGGTGATAACAATATATATTAATTGAAACAGTCCTGATTGCTCATAGGTCCATATGAGCTTATTTCTTATTAGAAATGTCAAATATCTGATCAGTACAATGTTTGAAGTTGTATGTTGATGATGAAAATGTATTATTTGATTTTTATGACAGGTACAGTTTAAATTTGAGAAAAAATAAACTTAATTTATACATCAGTGATAATCACAACAGTGATAATGACATTTCATTTAACAGAGCAATGGATAATCAGTGATATTTATTACTGTTTGCATTATGGGGTCAAGAATTTTTAATGATGTTTCATTTAATAGAGCAATAGATAATCAGTGATATTTATTATTCCATTACTGCATTATGGGGTCAAGAATTTTCAAAGAATTGGCATCTTATTTTGTCCTCTCTTCATTATGTTTCATGCTAGAAAATAACTTAGTGCTATACCATATTTTAATTGAAACAGTACAAAAGACTAACACAGTTTGCAAAATATAAAACTGACAAGATATAGCCTAAATTCATAAGTTCCTATTCAAATAGTATTGCAATACAAATCTGTCAAAGCTCTAATTCCATAATCTGTTACATATCCATTGCTATGTATATAACACACTTCAACAGGTATGCCATTTGATGTCATACTAATTATAAATTTGTTGTATCCATTTTCCTAATAATCGTGTTTTACTGCAATGTTCATCAGGCCAGAAGCCAGGTGAGCATATGATATGGCCCTACATCCGTTGTATGTCATCTCACTTTCCATCAGCACTTGCTTATTAACACACTTGAGTCCTCATTTTTGATCAGATTTTGATAAGACCTGATATGCACATCTATATCAGCAAGATCTTGGATAGGTTGGATTATAAATGACATCCATGCATATTAATGAGGTGTTTCTGATTGTGTTACGTATATGTAATTTAATTACTTGTGTGTTAGTTTTAAATTTCTTTTTTATTTTATTTTTATTTCATTACATGTTATTGTAATGATAACTTTATTCACTGGATTTGACATTTTCCCAGAAAATTCAGTTCAGGCCTGGTAAATAACCAGTATTGCTACATTGTATTTTTAGCTGACCTAGTTCCTGACCTTGATTCAGAATTGGTAAACAACTTTTTTTATTTCTTTTCTAGAGTGAAAATCATTGGTCGTAATCAAGGTCATATTTAGCTTACGTGTCAGCTCTGTTGTAAACAACATTTTAAAAAATTCTTTATTATTGAATATTATAGTAAGATTCGTTCAGTACAGTCGAATTCGTCCATGGGGGACGTGACAGCTGGCATATAATCTTTTTTGTGTCGCTCTGACTAAGTGATCATATGACCCTATCACGTGGTCCATTCAGCGTTGTAAGTGGAGTTAAAGTGACGTATCATAGTGTTTTTCTGGTCAGTCGTAATTCATACCTTCGGGCTCAAAGGTATTATTTTGTGTTGCAAGTTGAATTGACTTTTTTTTTATTTAAAATAATTTATTTTCCCTGAAGACTTCATCTAGTGCTCATCAAAATTCTTGGACAAAGACATTTGCTGAAAATTATTTGGAATTCTAAAGCTGGAATTGGTGATTAAACAAGTAACTGTTGACACGACAACACAGGACAGGTTATAGAGGACATCATCACCTTCCACTTTTGAATTTCATCAGGATTTGAACTTTGATTAATTTATAACTTTTTAGTGATAGGACTTATATTTTTAAATTCTGAGGATTAATTTTTGGATCAGATTCACAAACCGTAAGTCCTTTTTCATATTTTACCATGTTTTCTAGGGAAATAAATTATTCTGTTAAAATTTACAAAGCTTGTTGGCTTCACTCTTTTCTTTGTTACTTTGTATGAGCCTAGACACGTAACAATTGGTTGTGAACAATCTAGAGGCCAAATTTATGATCAGATTTTGATGTGTTGTGGTACATAAGCTTATGTAATAAAGATCTCTGATAAGTGCCATTATGAGCAATATTCATGTATGTAAATGAGGTGATCTGATTGCCTGTGAATAATCCAGAGACAGTATTTTCTAATAAGATTTTGATGGTATATAAACATAGATCTTCAAACTGCTTGACGACTTTGAGCCACATCCTCACATATTAATAAAGTGGTCTTGCGTCAGATTTGCTGAGTTTATGATCACTTCAGAGCCCATAATTCTGTTTAAAGTTTGATCATACTTGCTATATAAGTTTGTATCATCGGGAACTAAGATGAGCTCATTTATGAGTGACATCAATGCATAATAATGAGATGATCTTGTATCTGATTGGTATAGGTTGTGAACATTGTAGTGAACATGTTGTTGCTGTTGTTGTTGTTGTGGGGCTTAACACCATTTTTCAGCACATGATAGGCTATACATGGCAGCCAGTATTAATGGTGGAGGAAGAAACCGGGAAATCCCTGGAAAGAACCACCGACCCACAAGAAGCTACTGGCAAGCTTTCTTACATATCCACATTCACTGAATCCGAGACTCAAACCCACGTAGACAGAGGTGAGATGGCAGTGATCTGTAATGGAAAGCGCTTTAGACCACTCGGCCACTTGGGGCCCCCTGTAGTGAACATATCTTTTAGCAAATTTTGATCAAACTTCTTAGTTAGGCTTATTTCATCAAGAGTTTGGATGAGTTCAGTTATGAGCAACATCTGCACATATTAATGAGTTGATATTGTATCTGATTCCCTGAGCTTATTGACACTCTTGAGACCTTATTTCTGATCAGATTTTGATCAGATTTAGCACATACGAAATGTCAAGAGATTCAGTTCTAGTAATTTCATATTGAAACCTGGTATACACATACAGTACATGCATTTACTTGCTGGTTTATATTAGAAGGTAATGTGATGTGATGTGATGTGATTATGATTTTTGACTAGCTTTAACAATTTTTCAGTCATATTGCTACGATGTCTGCATTGTGGCAGTTTATAGTGATGTCTAGCACTGGGACATCATGCCGCAGACATGTAGCATGATGTCCCACCCAGTCACATTATCCTGACACCAGGCCGACCAGTCCTAACACTAACCTCTTAATGCTGAGCGCCAAGCGAGGCAGTTGTTAGTACCATTTTTGTAAGTCTTTGGTATGACTCGACCGGGGATTGAACCCACGACCTCCCGCATCTGAGGCGGACGCTCTAACCACTAGGCCACCGGAGCCATCTAGAAGGTAATAGAAGTAACCAGTTTAGAATCACAGGTTTGGGGTTATATGAGTTCTTACCCTTGCAGAAATTTTTTTATAAAAAAAATACAAAATTTAATTGTGGAATGCAAGATACACCAGTTTCAATAGAACAAATAATAAAAATTATAAAAAATAAATGATAGGGATTATAATGAATGATTTGTGATGTCCATTACGACCACAGTTCCTGTAATGGTCAGAAACTCATACATTTCATTTTCTTTCTCAATGTTATTGTTTGCAACAAAACAGTAAAAGTATAATACCCACTTGGGCCTCTTGTTGAATGAATCCCCTATCTTTTGTTGAAATAATGACCTATATTTTAACTTGTATGGCAGGATAACAGAGTTCACATTGGACCCAAGATAGAAATGAGAGTGGTTATCCTGGGCCTGGATGATGCTGGGAAGACCAGTCTACTATTCAAGCTTAAGCAGAATGAATTCATCCAGACAATACCTACAATAGGTTGGTTTTCATGCAATTTCATTCACTTGTCCTGGTTTGTGTCACATTTCTAGAATAAATTCATCCAGACAGTACCTACAGTAGGTTGGTTTTCATGCAATTTCATTCACTTGTCCTGGTTTTTGTCACATTTCTAGAATTAATTCATCCACTCAATACTTACAATAGGCTGTTTTCATGAAAATTTCAGTCACTTGTCCTGATTTGTGTCACATTTCTATACCTATTAAGAAACTTAAAAAGTCTAATCAAATTAGTGTATGTCAATATTTTTTGGCAACCTTATGATTGACAAGCAAAATGATTATTCAGCATGGACTATGCTTCACTCACACATATTGTAAAGAATGACTTGCGCATTTTCTCTTATCTTAACTTTTAGCATGACAAAAAACATAACAAATGTATTTTGTAAAAATTGCATGATAAAAATGTGGATTTTGGCCAACAGCAGTTATATAATTACTTTCTTTGTATGCCCTATTTGACAGTGGCAGGGGCATGTATTGTCATCCCTGTCTGTCTGCCTGCTCATCCGTAATTCCTTGGTTAGGTTTGCATTTAGAATATTTTGAGGCACTGTGGTGGGACATCCATGTTACATGAACACATTTCATGTTCCTAAATAGTCACTTGGTACAAAAAATATTCACTCAGTGATGAAATTTATTTAAATTTTCATTTGAATGTGACACTATGTACACTCATTATACCAGCTCAGACTCTTTTCATATGCTCTTATGCAGCTGTTACGACCAGAAAAAGTGTCACAAGAAACTGTTTTTAGTATTTCTCTATGAGATTGGCTTCTAGTCTGTATTTAGTGTAACAAATATTTTTTCCAACAATTAATGTAATTGTGAGTTAAGGCATTGTATAAATAGTAATAACTACAACACATGCTGGTCATGGGGTTTATTTACCAAGAGGAAACATATGGGATAATAACCTAAAACAAAACAGAACAAATACTTAAATATACAATACTACAAACAAGACAAATATGGTATACAACCCGCACACCAGTATTTCAGTATATCAACTCGATAATATATAAATGATAATCTTACCAGACACAAAGACTCAAAATCTACAGATGTTACAATTCTCTCGAATTATGTCCATCACTATAGGCCTATGCAAAGCAGAATGAGTAAGGTGTTGTTCTTCTGGACAAGAGACCAGAAGTGCTAAGGGCTTTTATTAGGTGGCACGGGATCACTGTTAGCGTGTGCTCTGTGCACGTGATCGATCACTTGCTCACTCACTCATTCACAATAAACAAGCACGTGGGTCACATAATTTTACATGTTGAGTTGGTAGCCATCACAGTCTGCACTTTTTAATTTTGCTCCCCACTTCCATCATTTACTCCCATCACACTGGCTGCATTCAGGATTCAAAACCTGTCATCATTGTCATCTACTCATCCCTCTGAAAAATTATACAAAATACATTGGCCCTCCCTCATTTGGTGTAGATGGTGTTCAGGTTACAGTCAAAGTCCATATTACCTAATAGAGCCATGGATGGCCAAGTGGTCTAAGATGTTCTTCTTTACAGATCACTCACACAACTTACCTCTGTCCATGTGAGTTCGAGTCTCACTTCAACCAGTGTGGGTATGTGAGAAAGCTGACCATTTCTTGCAGTCTTTCTCCACCAAATAAACTGGTGTCATGTCCTGAAAAGTGGCATTTAACCCCACCAACTCAAACCCTATTTCCAACAAAATGTGACTTTTGACCCACAGCCCCTCCATCTGTAGTGGCTGCTTACATGATCTGAAATATTTATTGTCATCTACTCATCTTCCAAGCATTATTCCAAATACAATCACCATCCCTCATTTTGGTGTTGAAGGAGTTCAGGTTACAGGAAAAGTCCATATTGCCTGTGAAACTGTGACCTTTGACCAAGAACCTCCTCAACCCCTGGGGGCTGCATCCTGGATCTGTAACCTTTATTGTCATCTACTTTTTATTGTCATCTACTTATCCTTGTGGAACATTGACTAAAGTTTACTGCTTACTCATTCCTGAGCAGAGGAGATGCAGATTCAGACCATGGGAATATCTGTGCATTTTCAACTCTTGGCAAGCTCAGAAGTTCAGCATTGCTTAACATCCAGCATACATCAGCTGTTGATTATGTTTGACTTTTTCCAGTCCAGAATATATTGCAAAGAAAGCTGATGTTTCTTTTTACACAGGCACACAGTGCAAACCTGAATCGAAATGGGTTCAGATCATGAAAATATTGTGTTCAGAGTGAAGACAAAAACTTTTCCAATGTCAGACTTGCATTGAGTGCCACTGTTTGTTTTAGTAAGAGTGTAATAAGTGTAATCGGTTGAGTAAAGTGATGATCTGTATAAGCGGCTTTAAAAAATTGATTTCTTCATTTATATGGGGCTATGTAATTTGTAAGCACCTTTTGTCAGAATTTAAACAACTCTTTTCTAAGACCTGTCTTCATGCCAGCATATGCAGTCAGGCAGAAGAAGTTAACCTTTTTATTCTTCAAATCAAAAATGAGTTATTTGCAACTCTAATTAAATTTAAAAAGTTATTGTAATTTGTTTTTTGTGATATACATCCTGTGGTTTAGTGCATGTGTCATGTGTCTAATTCAGATGTTATGGAACAGTCTCAAAATAGAAACAGCTTTCAGTTTTAAAAGAGCATGTTTTCTAAGCCAAAATGTTTTTTAATTTAGTTCAATATGTGTAATAAGTGAACCTTGAAAGATATCATTTCATCCAGGAAAACAAACCTGGAAAAGACCTGATAATGTTTGCTTCAAAAGGAGTAGGAACCCTTGGTTACAGGAAAAGCCCATATTACCAATGAAAATGTTACCTTTGACCCACATCCTCTCCTCCCCAGTTCCTGAAACTCTTTTTGTTACTTAATATCAAACCACACAATTTGTGGTCTTCTTTCTGAGAGCATTATGTGTTCTTGTAAAGACCTGAGGCTATTGTATAAACCACTCACTAGTAACTTTTGTTCAGTAAAAACAGTTGCTGATTTTTTAAAAGATATGTATATACAGTCTATTAACTGGAGACATTTTCTCTTGAAGGGTTCAATGTGGAGACAGTGGAGTATAAAAATATGAAGTTCACTATTTGGGATGTTGGAGGGCAACACAAGATCCGACCTCTCTGGAAACATTACTACTTCAATACTCAAGGTAAATATCAGATTTGCTTACATCAACATTTTTCCTTTAGAGATAGCCTTTATTCAACATTGCAACCACATGATTTGTCCAATAAATCAACCCCCCAAATCTGTGTTGATACTGATGGACGATATGTGGGTCTGATTTCGCTTGTTCATTAAAATGGGCAATTTTGCTGCATGCAAATCTTTCCGGAACAAACATGCGTACACTTTAGACGCATACCGGTAATTGGTAACAGCCATATCAAGCGTGAAATTCAAAATGGCAGCAGGACAGATGGTTGTGCTATTCCATGTGGATTTATAAGTCACCAAACATAACAATTTCTCCGGAAATATACATATCACCGAAAGAACCCTTCAGCCGACGGTAGCTGCACAGCCACGAGAAATACTGGTAAGTGTATCAAATATACACCGATGTGTGCAGCCAGATTTGGATGCAGATAATTGCAGCTTTTAATGAATAGGTGATATCAGCCCCTCACCCGAAAATCAATATCATCACGGGGGAAGGGCTGATTTATCGGCCTACCACATGATCAGCCTTTATTCAACATTGCAACCACATGATCAGCCTTTATTCAACATTTGCTTCATACACATATTCAGCCTTGTGATGCTCCCACTGCATTTGCAATGTTACCATATATACATGCTTATATATCGGGTCCAAATGAAAACTCATAGACCCAGATCTGCCAGCACATAATGTGCAAGTAAATCAGGGTCTGCGTTGTTTGTTTTACAGATTATCCTAACAAACTGCATAGGTTCAGATCTACCAGCACATTATGTGATGACAGATCTGTGTCTATACAGTTTTCATATTTACCCAACTTAACTAGCAGGTATATACAGTGTGTGTCAGTACGTGTGTGTGTGTGTGTGTGATTTGGATTTTTAACATAGCTTTAACAATTGTTCAGTCATATTGCTATGATGTCCACAGTTTGACAGTTTATAGTGATGTGTAGCACTGGGGCATCGTGATGCAGAATAGCATCTTGTCCCACCCAGTCACATAATCCTGACACCAAGCCAACCAGTCCTAACACTAACATCTTAATGCTGAGCGCATAGCGATGCAGCTGTTAGTACTGTTTTTTTTAAGTCTGGTATGACTCGGCCGAGGGTCGAACCAACAGCCTCCTGCATCCGAGGCGGATGCTGTAACCACTAGGCCACTGCAGCGGTCTTGTGTGTCACCATGATTTTCTCATGCTTATTTGTTCACCTTAGACTAGCTAATTATTACAATTATGCCCAAAATTATCTGATGTAGATAAATAAAATATGGTATGTGTGCCCTTATGAAGACGTAAATGACCTGGTTGGATATCCAAACTATTTAACCATTTTTTTCATTTTTAAACTTAGAATTTTTGTATAACTTTGCTTGCATTATTAGCAGAGACCGAATGCTAATTTATAAAAAAAGATATGATCTGATGAAATGTGTAATTTTCATTCAGATGATTTCTGGCAGAGTTTATCACCTTTTTGGGAGTTTTGTATTCAGACTGTTTGTGAATGCATAAGCATATAAGTGTTATAACAGATAAGCCTCTTATTTTGTTGAATATTACAAAACCATATTATGGTAGAAATAAGGCTGTTTGATGTATATACAGTAAAACCTGTTATGAGAGACTGCCCCTTCTGCCAACAAAAAGTGGTCTCTCAAGACAGGTGGTCTTTCATAGCAGGTTTGTACAAAAATACGTTTCCAAGTTCCAGTTTCAGAACAGTTTCAAGAAAAATAACCACAATCACTGTACATATATTCTATTCTTTATTAGCAGTTGTTGCTAAAATATTGTATGCATTCATCTACAAACAAAATTATATTGTAATAAAGATATATTTCTATCATTAAACATGAAGTCACATTTACATTTGAAGATCACATATTTTAGCATATGAAATTGTTTCAGAATTACTCGTTTTCCTTTATAACAACCTAAATTTGTTTTACCAATGTTTAAACCACTTTTTTGCGAGTGGTCTGCACTTTTGCACTTCTTTCAGTTACAATAATTATTTTCTCCAGCATTAAAATTTATCTCTTTTTTAGTTGGAAGTTCGTCCATTGTTATTAAAATTATTAGTGCTCAGTTGTAATATCGAACGTAAAGACGGCGGCTGTGGGAAAATATGAAAACTCTATACATGTGCATTGCATATCTAACAATTAATGAAATAAAAAGAAACAATTATCTCATCCAGAAACAGGACCATTTACTCAGTGATAAAAATCAACGGCTTCATTCAAAGATAACATTCAGGGATTAACTCTATAAGCAGAATGTGTAACCCGGCCGCACCAACTTGAATAGACCACAGCTTTGTGATTGGGATGTCATCACTTAGCATGGGGGGGGGGGAGAACAAACATCACAAGTCTTGAGCACTATCAATCGAATCCCACAAATGATTCTCTCTTGCTGGTTTAATAGACAATGACCTTATTCACCCCCGGCAATACCGATAAAATCAAGACAAACAATATACGCGGCCACTTTGTCAACTTTGGCACTTCAACGGCATTTCATGACATGTACATTAGCCTGGTTTACGGAGTGTAGCATCTATCACGGGTTGCAACAATCCTTTTTTTTAATATTCCTTTTATATTTGTCTTTGATCAGAACAATCTATACTAATCAATCGGTCGTTGTAATAACTGATTGCATAAAGGTCACTGGTGTTTGTCTGTTCTCGCGATACAGTCGTCATAGGGATGCTAGGTCCTACAACGGCCGGGAAGCAAGTTAAGTGCAGAAATAATTAGTCTGGTTCCCTACTCTGTATGCTTTCTGCGTTCCTCACCCCTATACGAATAACGGAGAACAACACAGGAGCATACGAAGCAGGGAACCAGGCTAGGAAATAATCTACATACACTTTAGTCTGGTTTATGACAGAAACTATATATCACTATAAGCCTAGCTAAAAAATTCAGAGATCGGTAGGCAGCCTATTGTTTAATTTTTATTTTTTATTTTTATTTTTTTTATTTTTTATATTTAGAACGGTATGAGCGGTCGTTTTTACAGGGATTAAATAAAGGTTGGTGGAGTTTATCCTCGTCTTTTTGTGATGCGGTCGTTCATAACAGTGTCGAAATGCATATTTTGCCAAGAAATCGCGGTCGCTGGTCGCGTTCAGCAGGTGGTCGCTCATAGCAGAGCTTTTATATAATAAAATCGATCCGTGCATTACGATTGTGGTCGTACATGACAGGTGGTCGCTCATAGCAGAGGTCGCTCATGACAGGTTCTACTGTACTAACATTTATCTCCTATATGTGAAGTTATATCTGTTAATAAAGTGTATCATGAAGCTTTTTCTTACAATGCAACATTTTGTCCAGTTTATCACCTCCTTTTGGACAAACCCAACTGAAGCTTGATATAGATATGAAATCCTGTCTTAGCTTATCTGTTTTGTATGGACAGGCATTAATAAGAAGCCCATATCATAAGCTGAAATCATTCCTTTCTTGTAATTCTGCCCATGTCTGTATTTTTATGAAAAATTGGTTTTATGATTCAAGAATATTGACAAATCATTAACTGATAGTTTTTATTCAGATTAAAATAAGTTAAAGATTTGACTATAGTAGGTACATCATTATGAAAATAGTGGTCACCAGTCTAGATTTGCCACTGTGGTCTTCATTGTAATAGGATCCTCTCAATACGATTTTTCCATGGATGAATTGTTTAGTTTTCTGTTTAATTTCTTCGATTTGATATATTTCTTACACACAGATTTTCTTTCAGATTCATAGCAGAGATATCTTAAGTGATATCAGCTTTTAAAAGCAAATATAATTCATGGGTAACCATGCTTTAAATGAACCCACAGCAAATATTTGTGTAGATAATGAATAAAAAAGCATGCTGAAAGTAATGGTGGTAGTAAAATGCAGGTTTTAATATTTTATTAATTTCGCCGCATACTCTGACCCAACAAGTCATTTTAGTTTGATAATAAATAAATTTAGTAAGCCAAGAACTATGTTCACTTTTAACTTAAATCATCTCTGCATCAGAGTTAAATGATCTTTTATATATATGCTATAAGTGTACTTTATAGAACAGTTTTATTTTTGTCTTTGGTATTAGTCTTTACCGTGTTTTTTATATGAAATGATGATGTCACAAATATCAGAAAATGTAATGACATGCATCAATGTTCCATATACTGATGACGTGTTTTGATTGTATATTACACTGTATGCATAGATGTGTAAGAAGTTAATTGTCCCTATTTCTTTAAGTATTGATGTATATTTAATAAAACTGATATGTGTGCTTATTAGTAATATTCAGATAAATGTCTTCAGTAAAATGATTCTCATATTCATTATGAGACGTTCTGCATAAGGTATCATTAGTCCACAGTTGTATTGTTTTGGAAAGTTGTCTTGATGAAAGTAAGTTTTCGGAAGCACTGCTGTTGTTAGATTAATTCAGAATAAAAGCTATTGCTATTATAAAACAAGGGTCATGTTATGGAAATCAAAAAAATACTTTGAAAATGTGTTAACATTCAGCCACTGCCCCAACATCAGCATCACAGTGTCTCTCTTCTTCTCAAACAAAAAGACAAGACAGAAAGACCCAGAAATTATAGCTTGTTAACATCAGTTTAAAGGCGGCACTAAAAGATGGAGCAAATTTACCTTTTCCTCAAGTCAGAATCGGGCTGTTGAGAAAACATTCTCCTTATTGTGAGCTGATTAGCTATAACATTGAAAACTACCTGAAAGTGGTTGACTTGTGAATCTTGTCACTTAATTAACCACCTGACAGTGTTAATTGGCTATGAAGGTAGGCAGGTCCTAAGTGAAAATGGTGCCTAGCTGACATCCAGTTTGGTGGCCACTGTAGCCATAAAGAAAATATTGTTATTGCCATTCCAGAATGGAAAGTCATATCGGCATCAGGTTTTCTCCAGAAGATTTCTTACAGTGTGTTGATGGTTCTGAATGAAAATGGTTGTGCTCGGTCATTCAGTATGATTGCTTTGGTAGCCATCTTGAAAATCTTGTAATTGCTACTCCTCCTGAAAGTTTTGATGCAAAATATCTTATTCATAGTTTTCTTCCAGCATTTCCCACTTAGTTTTTCATGAAAAATGCTTAGGCCTAAATATAAAAGAAAACAAAAAAGTTAGCTCCAGTACTGACTGTGAGAATAGACCTAGGCCAACTATAGAATGTATCAACCCACTGAATGACAGGCTACCTCTGTTTATAGACTTCCAGTGCTCTTTGAATAGTGTGTCCTGTAAACACTTTTCCCACCATGTATACACATCAGATGTACTGTATTAAATATCTGTGGATACCTGTTAATAGTGTCATAAAAAATATTGGATCTTTAAGAAAGATCTGATATTCATCATTTTCAACTTCTCATGACCACGGCTCATAATGCATTGTTGCAGCTGTGGCTTTTTGCAGACATTTCCATATATTGTTAAATCTTGGGGGCTTTTTTACTTTTGTATTCATTTCACATGCTCTATTTTATGATGCTCTTATCAAATGGATATAAATAACATTTAGATACCAAGTTTTCTTTTCCCATTATAAGCAATATACAGGAATTGTTATGATCATGATGTTGATCCAGAAACTATTGTCAACTATTACACAAAGATGAAAATCGCTAAATAAGGACAAAGTTGGTACACTTAAAAAAGTGTTCAAGGTAGAATCAGTTATTGATGCAGCTTTTAGGATGGTTCCAAATAGTCAGCACAGCTAAAGGAGGGACAATTCACTTTTAAGAATTTTTTTTATCTCAAGCAACATTTTTCCATATCTGGTGCAAATAAAAACACTTGTTCACATGCAAGAAGCATAGTTCGTAGAAGATGCATTGTGCAGTTGAAGATCTGGGTTTACACTGCAGTGCCCATGCAATGTGGCAATTCAGGCACAATAGTCACCTATCATTCTGCCAGCAAAAAGCAAAGTTGACTTTGCCATCTCACAAGTTTCTTAACTTTTGTGTCAGTTCAATGACTTTTTAATTTCATCATTTACATATCAATCTGTGAGATTCTTGCAAAAATTGTGTTATCAACACTTCTACTGAACTACTTGCAGGATTGCCATCAAATTTTAAATTCACAGTCATCACATGGTATAGATGCTACTGTATGAAGTTGGTGCCACTCTGACATCCAATATGGCCACCACTGCAGTTATTTTGAAAAGCTTGTAATCACTACTTCTCCCGACTCCTGAACAGATGACCATATCAGCATCACTAAAAGACTTTCTGCAATGTCTGAATGTCATCCAAAATGGCTGCCATAGCAGTAATCTTGAAAACTTTTGACAACTATTTCTTCTGAATGGAACATCATATTGATATGGTGGTTTTACTTCTTATGATGTCTGTTTGGTCGCAATTGAAAATGGTTCTGATATGATATTCCAATATGGCTTCCTCAGTGGCCTTCTTGAGAATCTTGTTACAGTTTCTGTTCAAAGATGGGAAAATTGTGTTATTGCTAAAGAGTATCAGGAATGGTTTCAGCACTCAGTAGTTAAAGTGAAGAAATTGTCTTATTTTGAAATCCAGGAAATTCTTTTCAGCTAGTAGACTGTCAGTCCCAGTTAGGGATTCTTTTTACTGAATCAAAATAAAAAAGAATGTAATACGTTTGTGAAGTTTAATGAGAATTAACATTCTAAAATTTTGACCAGACTACAATTACTTCTCCCTATTTTCCCAGAAAGAAAGTCACTTTATCAGAAATTTGAGTCATGAGTGACCCTGCATTGTTCACAGTTAGACATGTTTTTTGCACAGAAACATGGTATTTAGAAAGTTCACGTAGTTGCATTTATTAAACCTTTTTCCATTGTAGCTGTGATATTTGTGGTGGACTGTTACAACAAGGACCGACTACAAGAGTCATATGGGGAACTGGTCAAGTTAAGTCAGGAGAAGGAGTTGAAGGAGGCATCTTTGCTGGTTTTGGCAAATAAACAGGTAATTTTAGTTCTCTTTGTGTCACTTTTAAATGTTAGTGTAGAAAAGACTATGTATTGTCATTTAAATTACAGACCACTTAGTGGCCTAATTGGTTAGAATGTCTGTCTCAGATGCGGGAGGTCACAGGTCAAAAACCAGAATGATAATTTAAATGTGCACATTTACAGTGTGGGAAATGCAAGTCAGAGTTTTCATTTTGCCAGTGGTGATGTTCCAACTGAGAAAGTCATGGATGTTGTAAATAGTGCACTTCATAAAGAATTAGACTTGAATTGTGACTGGTCCAGTGGCCTAAGTGGTTAGAGCATCCACCTCAGATGCAGAAGGTCGCAGGTTTGAATCCCGGCCGAGTTATACCAAACACTTATAAAAATGGTACTAGCTGCTGCCTTGCTTAGTATCCAGCATTAAGAGGTTAGTGTTAGGACTGGTCAACCTGGTGTCAGGATAATGTGACTGGGTGGGACAAGATGCTATTCTGTGCCATGATGCCCCCATGCTAGACATCACTATAAACTGCCACATGGCAGACATTGTAGTGATAAATTGTTAAAGCTACATTAAAAATCCAAATCACACACACACACACACGCATGCACGCACGCACGCACACGCGCGTGCGCATTGAAATTACACCGTTTCATAATTTAGCAATATACAACTTTTCATTGTCACTCAGATGATGTCTCCATGGTGTCTGATAGGAAGGTTCCTTTTGCCAGCCTCCTTTTCTCAAGGATATTAAAGGAAATTTTACTTTAGAAATTCCTTAGATTAACTCTTTCTCTCTCATAAAATTATAACAAGATTTTATTAACTTATTGACCAGCATTGTATAAAGTCTTCTTTACTAGTACAAATTTCATATGCTGGCTGTTATCTTGGACCCAATAGGTAGAAAACTGTTGAAGATACTACCGTATATACTCGCGTATAAGCCGAATAATTTAGGAAAAAATAAAGGCCTGGAAGAAGGGGGTTCGGCTTATCCGCGGGCCAGTGTCTAAACTTGACAGTTTTTAAGTCTTTTTGTTGACTACTGTGAAGGCTATAAATCTTGGGACACGAAAAAATAATTTTTTCCTATGCCCTAAGACATATGCGTGTAAAACAAATTATTTCGGTGACCCGACACTTATTAAGCTGTTATCAAGTACTATGGTTGATTTTGTTATTATTTTGCATGTGCATATTTTCTGATTTCTCCAACACGAAATTAAATAAAGGTACAGACTTAACAATTCACGGGCCAGTTGAATTTACCCGGGGAGACCAGGCTGAACTATAATGTACAGTACTTACACAGTGCAAAGCGTGCATAGCGTCACTTAAATCCTTATTTATTCCCAAACATTATTAGATGCAGCTTTTGCTTTATTCATTGTTTCAACCAAATTGCATTCTTCCAGATAACATTTCAGCTAGTCCTTATTAGCTGTTTCATTTATGTTGAATCACGCGCTCACAAGTTACTCATTTTCAATGATGTAAGCGATCCAAAAATCTGTGGTAATATTTATGATAAAGTATGCACGTTTAATCGTACAAGACACCTAACCAGCATAACTTACATGTTCACAAAGAGTGGTAATAATAATGGCTAAAATTCTTATTATAAATCAACTAAGCTCATCATCAGTCTATGTTAGTTTTGTGTTTTGGCTGAGTGTGTGTGTGTGATTTAGATTTTTAATGTAGCTTTAACATTTTTTCAGTCATATTGCTACAGTGTGTTTTGGCTGAACAACATCGTAACTTTCCACACAATTTAAAGCTTGATGTTTCCTTGTCTCCTTTGTTGCTAGGTGGTGGATTTGTCTTTTGTTTTCCGGCAGCAATACAGGCCAGTTATTCATTAAAACCCTGAAACTGGCTTGTGTTAAAGGGAATTTTGACCGGCAGCTATACCAGTACACTGTGTAATTGCCTTCATTCCATAATATTAGCACGATTACCATAGTTTTGTAAAACAGGTGCAAGGCATACCAGTCTACTTTTCAAAAGCCAAGTAGGGAGACTGAATAAAAAAAATAGAGATTGGGACCTAAAATCGGGAGGTTTTTCGTGGCATTTTTAAAGCCTTGTTTTCACTAAATATTAATCGATCTTCCGGGTGTAATATGAGCGAAATTCGCAAAGGACACGCGGTTTGTCCCTGTGACGCGCCTTATTTTCCCCCAGGACATGCCCTATTTTCATATTCTGGTCAGCTATGACCAACCTGCACAATAGCTAAAGGTTAGTCTTAAACAAGCAAGAAAGCCACTGCGACTAATTAAAAGTTAATCCTTATCGATGCAACTATTTTGTGACAACAACTGGCCCTCCGTCATGATTCAAAGAAACCATGTTCTACACTACCGTCTGTTATGCAAGCATCAGCAACTGATTGGCATATAAGGGATACCAATTTTGCTGAACTAAACGTACCTAAATAGGCAGCCTTACGGTACTGTACATGTGGCAACTATTTTCCCCTCGTTGTATATCTGACCTTATTCCCTTATTGTCAACTCGTAAGGCAATTAGTATTGTTTGCTGTAAAACATATATGTTCTGAATTAGTTTTTTGAGGACACATATGCTGCGTGGTATGTATTTTCATTCCTTCTTTTAATTTAATGATGGTAATTAAAGTTCGTATATATGTTATAAGTATGCCAGGTGTTCAAGCGTGTAAGTTTCTTTGGTGGGAACGTAGCTACAGCATTCACGGTGATCTAGACCAACAAGTAGGTCTCCGCTTTTTTCTTTTTCTGAGCTGGGATTGAAATTAATTGCCAACAGTTTTATTGTTGTGGTTTATTTTTTTGTTAGGGTTTATTTTCTGATTTTTGTATTGTTGTTGATGAACAAAAATCATAAATTTATGTGAATAATGCTTAAACTTAACATCCTATTTTGTGAAGAGGCGAACTCTTTCGAGTAAAGTAATTATTTCGTCGTGACAATATTCGCAGGTGATACAACAGGACATGGCTTCCATGCATTGCATACGATATGTATGTAGGACATATATTTATGTAGGACTTTTATTTTTTAGGAGAAATGAAAATCGAAGACATAATGTAATAATCGGGAGTTCTCTGCAAAAATTGGCAGATATGAAATCGGGAGGTAGGCATGGAATGACCCCAAAATTCGTGATTTTTTTTTTTTCTCCTGGCGTGAGAGTTGACAGGTATGGTGTAAGGTCGCTTACATCAAAGCAAACTACAACTCAACTTTTCAAAGGATTATTTCTGAAACTTCATTTTTGTATTTTGGAGATATTAAAGTTTAGTGCAGTGGTGCCCATGATTTGACTCCAAGGGATGTACTTCATTCAGCGCGTGTTCAAACCTACAATGTACATGCGGTGGCGCCGTTATGAAATACTATCAGTAGCCTAATTGCGAGCGTTGAATCAAACCATATTGTTGTTCGTTGTGTTGTCATACTGGGATAAATTTTTATGAGTTATTTATTTACAATTTCAGGGCAAAATAAAAACGTAATTACTGGTGCACTGATATAAAATGTCCAGTGCAATAATGCATAAACAAATATTAATTGGGTCTGAAGGGAGAGGTAGTGTTACAGCAACTCGTGATTGCTCAATTCTTGTCATCGTTCGATCAAATTATACACAAGTCTAAATTAGGCAGAAACAATAAGAAAACAGAAAATTTAATAAATTACTTTCAAACAAGTTTATACCATTTCATTTTAATAATCATACATGCCAAGCCCGAGATAAGTATATGTGTACTTTTGTTACTCTAAGTTTGCCTAAATAAATGCCTTTAGAACTTACCGCATGCATCTTTTGATGTCTGAGAGTTGTGGGTCGGCTTATGCGCGGGTCATGCACTTTTTTAGTGTTTATACCTGTTCAGTTGGAGGGTTGGCTTATATGCGAATGGGCTTATACGCGAGTATATACGGTAAGCAGACCTTATCAAAATCATTGAAATATTTAAACTTTATGGTTTTTTAGGCCTGTTAATGATATAATATATTCAACATGTGTGGTTTATATGGAAAGTTTTACTTTGTATTTTAATGATATTAAATAATATTTTTGCCAGTAGCATCATTTTATAAGTCTTTCTTGGGATGCCTATACTTATTCAGCACTATATAGCCAGGAATGTGCTGGTGTGCACACACACACATGCACACACCTTTTGGTCATACTTGTGAAAAAAGATCCAATACAGAGCACACATTGTTTTTTCACATACATTAGGAGAGGAAAGTAGTTGCTAAACCCAACCCCCAATCCTATATAGAAAATTGTGATTTACTTGGAACTTAATACCATGCATATCTGATGTCTTGTTAACACTTTATGGGTAAATAATTCTACTCTGTGGCACTGCTGAAGGAGGGAATGGTAGACATCTCTCACAAAAAAAAATATGTTGTACACCTACTTGGGTTGGTGGTAATTTTTTTTATATCTACTAGGAAAACCATGTGCTGTCTGAATCATATAAAAATGATTAATTCAATGTGTGCTCAGAAAGTGAATTTGAATTAGTACAGGTTACCTGTTGTTAAAATAGATATTTGAATTTTCACAGTGCAGGCATTGCTGTTTTCTGAAAGTGCACTTATAAAATATTAAAATGTCACCAAAAAAATAAAAGAGGTTGCTACTTCATTTATTTTAAAATTTACTCTGCAGTTCAGGAACTGACAGTGGTCATGCTGAGCTAGCACTGTTCTGAGAGATGCTGATCAGAAATAAGGCCAAGCTATGTAATCTCTAACCCAAATCAGTCAGGCCCAGCTATGTAATCTCTAACCCAAATCATTCAGATATTAAATTAAAGATAATCTAGGTCCTGAGACATGAACATTCCTTTTTGTTCCTTGCCTTTTCAAAGCAAAGTAGGGTGTATAGTTTCTGCATTTCTCTCCATCTGTCCATTACACTTTTTTCTGCTCTGTAACTTTAATACCATGTGAGAGTAAGGGATGAAACTTGATGTTCATGTACATCATCACAAGAAGGTGTGTTACTTACTTCAGTGGACTGTTGCTATCTTTAAAGTTACATCTTTTTGTATTGTGCCAATATATGATGCAATGTTATTCCTAATGAATAAAATTGGGTAAGAAAATCTGGCATAAATGTCACATCCCTTTTACTTCATCATGCATGGATGCCATAAATAGGACAACATTCATATGTAATCACTATTGATCATAATTATTAGTCTTAAAGTTGGTCTTTATTATCAAAAAATATTTCTGTCTGTGTGTCTCTGACATTTATTCAATTTGATAAATATAATTAAGCTGTTTACATGATACAAACTTATTTCAAATTGTAATTAAAGGATACTTGCAAGAAATGATAACTATCGTACATGGACATCTTATGTGTTTGTAATAAATGGGGCTTTTTTATTTTTATACGGTTTTCAATAATTTGTTCAAAGGGGACTGTGGAAATTACAGGAAAACTATGACAAATTAATATCCAGTACAACAAGATCTTTTATGAAATATCATTTATTGAGAAAAAACATAGAAATTACTGCTTGATGCAGAACAGTATGTAAATTGCTTCATGTTTATATGCTTGCAGGTAGTCAGTCAACAGGGATGGATATTTTAGCTAGGCAATTTTTCTAATGTATGCTCTGTCATGGACAAGGGTGGGAGGATGTCCCAAAAAGTTTAAATCTTGTATTTTTTTCTACAACACACACATTCATCTGCACATATCTCCAGCTAGATCACTGAAAAATACCACAGGCAATGTTACTACTGTATACTGTATTTTGTACAGGTAAAGGTATGAAACTGACACCTGCCATGGTATGATTTACTGCATCCATGTTTCTCCCATCTGTTTGTTTAGTGTGTTACTCACACTGTGAATGCAATAAAGTCCATGACATAGTTCCACTAGATTGAATGGATGTCAACTAGGCTTGGAGGATATCCACCATCCATAGTGGACACTTAATCTACAGCCCCTTGTCCATGTCCACAATATTGAGCGGGCAATCCAAAATTGGATGTGTGTACTATATATGTCATAATTAGCATGTGTTATGTTGCATACCACATTGGGGTTCTTTTCCTCAAGGTCAGGTCAGTGTCATGGAGTTATGTGTGGAAATTTCTTATTATACTTTTCCTCCATAATTTTAAAGACATTTGAGATGAAGGGTGAGACATGGTTTAACGGTACATCATCACTTATACATGTGCCACATACCGTATGCGGGGTTGAGATACTCATATTGTGACTTGAAGATGAGTTGCATTGCATATTTGAGATCTTTTAAAGTCCAGGTCACAGGTAAATATGTTAAGGTTTCTTTTGTTTCTGCTTTATATTGTAAAAGCAGTTTGAAGTAAAGAGATGAACCATGGTATGCTATGCTGGTAAGTTTTATGACATCTCATGTATCACTGTCAAAGGTTTTAAACCCAACTTTAAAAAGAAAAAAATTTTCTGTACTTTTCCTGTAATGCCCTTTTAAGCTATGGTAATGAAACTTGGTTACTTCATATCTGCCTGGTAATTCTGCAGTCTTAAAGATTATAATCAGATTTCATTATTGTGAAATTTTGTGACCTCATTATGGAAGGTGGGAGATAAAGATTCACTCAATTTATGCATGCTTATAACAGGGATTACCAGTAAAGAAGATTTGGGAGATACTTTTCTTTAAAATAAAATTCCTGTACAAAAGCACAAAATACTGAGTGGAATCATATCAGTCGCTAAAACAGGTCTTACATATACTGTATTTATAATAACCGCATTGGCGAGACAGTATACCACCAAATGTGGACAGCTCTCAATATAGACAAGAAAGCTTTTCTAGCCTTTCTCCATTCACTTTCCTAACAGGTCATAATAAAAATTCAGTCCATAGTTACACGAAATTAATTAGATGGTATTGTTACAGTATTGGAACATGGAAGTTGATTAATAAAGATACAACGAAACCAGTGTCTTCATGTTATTCTTGTTGTAGGACCTAGATCAGTTTTAGGGGTTGTATATGCCCTCTGCACTGCATCCAGACCTGGCTGGTTGTGTGCGCGAAGTGCGCAGTGCACACAGGTGTCACTGCCGAATAATATGTGCCAACCCTTCTGACATCTGTGGAAATTTTCGATAATATCTTTTTGGAAAGGCGCCAAACATTCATCGCACACACAAGAAAAACACCACGCACCGGGCCTGACTGCATCAGTCAAATACAACCAGGTTAGGCCAGTGCATCTGGCCATGGCTATATAATATAGCTAATATGAAAACAACAATTTAATAACATAATAGTGCATACCTAGCTGTGAACAAGGCATACCAGGCCTAAAAATCATACAACTCTTGAGCTTGACTTTGAACTTGGGATTTTGTTTCAACCAATCACAAGTGATGTTACATTTGAAGTGCCATATCTGATTGGCTGATAGTGAAAACTGAATCTTAAATTCATGCTCAGTATGATCTCCAGGCCTGATGTGCCATCACATCATTTGCTAGATCAGGGTCTGCTCTGTTCATTCTACTTACAATTGCTGAGCAGAAGCTCATCTCTGTGAGTATATTGGCATGCTTGCACATATCAGTATGTACGTCCACCAATCTGTCCATGTGTCTAGCTACACTCTAGATCAAGCTCAGTATTTATGTTTTTCTTTCTAGCTAAATTTAAGGTGGGCTGAAAAAATAGTCTCTTGTATCAAGAGAACTGCCTTGACGATGATCTGCAGGTGCATTGTGCTGTCATGGCAGTATGAATCAGCATTATATGCAGTGGTCAGCACTGTGTATATTATATCAAGTTTGATGGATGTTTGACATACTCCCAGAATTTCCCAGAACTTTCATCCCCTCAGTTTCATGACCCTCTCCCTTCAGTCCCAGAATGTCCCAGACCCTCAGCATTTCAGTCGCATAATGTCCCAGAACCCTCATCTTTTCAGTCTCAGAATACCAGAACCCTCACCCCTCAATACCAAAATGTCCAAGAACCCTCACTCACTCAGTCCCTAGTATGCCCTAGAACACTCATCCTCTTAGTCTCTGAATGCCCCAAAACAATCATGCTCTCGATCCCAGAATGTCTCAGAACCCATATCCCCTCAGTTCCAGAACCTTTACCCCTTCAATCCCAGAATGTCTCGACCCTCACTAGTTTGGCTCCAGGATCCTCACCACACTCCAAGAGGTTCACAGCATAAACGTAATGACTGTCATTAACATCATGCATATGTATCCTTAGTCAAGTATACTTAAACACACATGTGTTAAGAGATTGACATGCATTGTCTCTGTAGAGCATTGAGACATTCATTACAAGAGACTTACACAAGTATATATAATCAAGCAGTTATCCTTTAACATTCACCTTTATAGGCATCATAACATCATGTCCTGAAAATTGTATGTGATACTGTGACATAACATTTAGCACTTCCATTAATTAATACTTAATATTATGTGATAAATAGACTTGTTTTCATATTAGATGAAATTTATAAAACTTATTGAATAACAGAGTAGACCACTCAGTGAAATTAAACTCATTACATAATAATAGTATTCAGCTTGTTTAATAAATATTATATCAAATGAATACTATTTAGATAGCCCATGTATTCTATAGTTATCATTTTTATGGTTATTTTATTTCTGAAATAGGACTTAGAGCCTTGTGTCAGCATTGAGGACTTGACAGAGCAATTCAGCCTTTTCAAGCTGTGTTGTAACAGAAGCTGGCATATTCAGGCATGTGATGCCAAGACAGGTTTTGGACTTAACGAGGGATTAGAGTGGCTGTCCCGGCAGATGGTGGCAGCAGGTGCTCCAGAGCTTGCCTGAATGAAAAGAAAATGTTAATAGTTAATGACAATAATTTTTACCTTATTGACTTTGTGGATAAGCTGAACACAAGTGTGAACAGCATGTACCCAGATCTACTGGTGCATTAATGCTTGTGCAAGTCATTGACCAGGCTGTTAGGTCTAGTTCTCATGTAGGCAGACAGTGTAGACCCTAACCAGTTAATGCATTATATGACAGCAGATCCAGATCTACCCTGTTCTTTGTTAGTTACGTGTTTCTAATGGATCAGTACAATGCAGTTCATTTTGGGTGTATTGACAAAAAGTTGCTGGGTAGACATCAGTACTGTATGCTATTGCAGTTTTGTTATTGAATAGTACAGACTCATTGGATCCTAGTTCATTTCAAAGGCAATTAATACAAGTGTTACTTTGTATGGCATATAAATGTCTGATGGTTTAAATTTGTTACATTGACAGAAAAATCAGTACCAAGATAAAACAAAAATATCCTAGAAGTATAATTTACTTAATAAAATCATCCATCCATTACAAATTGCACCAAATGTAACCACAGCATATTTAAACCACCAATCTTGGAAATGCAAGCTTACTCTTATAACATATCAACACAAAGTAACCAAACCAGAGATATTTATTACTGTATAGGTGCACATATAAGTGTAGTCCTACTGCAAACAGCATAGACCCTGCCATCAAATAATGTTCTGGCAGGTCAGGGTCTGTGTTGTTTGATCTACCAATTACTCCTAACAAATTTCATAAACTCACATTTGTTGGCACATAATGTTACACAGATTTACGTCAGTGTAGCTTGCAGTTGGACTCAACTTATAAGTGAGATTATATGGTAGCATATAGTTTAACTGTAGCATGTTGTTTAACTGAACTCTTCTTAAGTTTGGGCTGGAATGAATTGCACAGGGGTCAAAATGATGACATAGCAAAGTTACAAACCAGCAAAGAATCACAGTTGACCCAAAAGGTTGGCTGTAGCTTAAGAAATATAAATTCTGTATGTTTTGAAAGTGTTAACAAGCATAAAAATAATAAATTTGTTGAGGAAACAAAATTAATATATTAAACAGATAAAGGACCTAATGGAATAATGCTAAACATGATGTCATTTTGCCCTTTTACTTTCGGTTATTGGAATGTCTTATTCAGTCCCTAAAGAATTTTTAGAAATTTGATTCATATTTAGACATACCAACACTAGCATTCATTGTATGGTGTAAAATGCTGTTTCATATAGACTACAAAAAAAATTTATACTTTAGATACTTTATATTTTTATTAAATATATTTCTTATTTCTTACATAGTCTGTTGACTAAACAGGAATGTGTAAAATAGTGTCAGTACACTCTGTGTGGACTACTTAACCTATATTTATAGGTAAGTAATTTGATTTTATGCTTGAATTAGTTTGTAACTACCATATATACTCACTTATAAGTGAAAGAAAAACTGCAAACAACAAAGATCCTGATCTGCTGTAGCATAATGCACCTGCCAGTCAGAGCCTATGTTGTTTGTTGTACAGATTACTTCAAACATACTGCACAGACCCAAATCTGCCAGCGCATTATGCAATGGCAGACCTGGGTCTGTGCAGTTGTAGTTGGACTCATAAGTGAGTATATATAGTACTCAAAATTAGTCTTTTGTAGATTTGTGATGCATCATTCAGGAGTGAAAACAAGTCTTTCATAGGTTTTGAGGTTGAAGTATTAACATATGTTTTTGTTAGCTTGCATTCAAACAACACTTTGACATGCCACTTTTTGATGTGCCAGCACTTCGAAGTTTTTTTTTGTTTGTTCTGTGCATGATTTCAAAACAAACAGCATAGATTCTTATCTACCAGTGCACAATACCACAACAGTTGTGGGTCTATGGTGTTTGTAGTAATCAGATAAATAGTTATGTCACATTTTTGGTGCTGATAATGTATTTCTTGATGATTGCATGACATGTACTTGTCACGTTATTGTGTTCAAATTAATTAACTGTGAGACAATCTTTCATAATTTAGGACCATTCCAAGTAAACATACTTGGGACTAATGGAAGGTACTTTCAGTGTGGAGTAGTCACCTATTGATGCTGTTTCATGTGAACTCTTTAAGCTATCAGAGTACCATGGCATGTTTTTTTTGTTTGGTTTTTTTATGTCTTATCTGGTTTTCATTTATGTTTAAATGGAACAAGACTTACAAATTGTAGTAAAATATGATTACATTTATGAAATCTTGCCCAACTGCTCTCTGAATTGAAAATAAATAAAAATCCATCTTTGCTTCTGTCTTTTATGCCTATACAGTAGTCCCCCTCTTGAACGGCCCCCCTGACCAGCGGCCACCCGCTCCTTACGGCCAGAATCCGACGGCACCGACGAATTTGTGTTCAAAAGTACCCCTCACGAAAGGCCACCCCGCTAACGCGGCCAGCGGCCAGCATATTAGTGCAAAAATATAAAATTTACCCCTCACAAGCGGCCGCATTTTATTTTGTTAAGCAGCAGAGAGGGTGGACCCTACAACTTTGTAGAGACTTTATTTTTGAAATTTAAGGGTTCCTACGAAGGCTGAAAAAAAAGTTTTTGGCTTAACAGTAAAAACTTCTCTAATTGACCAGATTTTTTCTGATTTTTTCACAATCTGGTCACTACGCGTATGTCGTCCACCCTCTCTGCTGCTATAAATTAAACAACCATTATAGATATTATCAATAATGAGTATTGAAGAACCACACTCAGTTAAATTAGCTCGAGAGCGACTAGAGACAATTAAAAAATATCTACCTGTTCGTGATTCTGTTAAGCAACAACTACAATCGCGTCAGGAATCTCAAGTTGAATTTGAAGAGGATACAAAAAAATTATTTAAACCTATCACTGAGACCACTAAAGGTATTCTACCTGTGTTAGAGAAAACCGCTGAAGCAACTGGAAAAATAGCAAAAAGAACTAAGAAAACAAAAGAAATTTTACGTGAACTTCCAGCTGAAATAGCTGCTGCGATGCCAGTCCCGGAAATACCTGAGGATGAAGATCAACCTGAAGGTGCTGAAGCAGAAGGTGCTGAAATAGGTGATATAAAGGAACGTCTACCAGAACAAGAAGAAAGAATTAACGTAAATGACAAATTTATCGAAGATGGTATTGATTATATTAAAAATATTAAAAATCCAGGAGATTTAGCTGTGATTGCTGTGAAAAGTTTCAATAATCGAAAACAGTATTTAAAATCTGAATATGCTGATAAACATATAGGTCGTGATAATTGGTACAAATGGATATACACTATGATGTTGATCAGGCTAGAAATAGTGATCCAAGATATATTGAGTATATTCATACAATAGATAATTATATTACCTTCATGCAATTACCGCCAGAACAACAATGGCAATATCAACAACAAATACAATATCAACAACAACAATATCAACAACAACAAGAACGACAACAACGAGAACAAGAACGACAACAATATCAACAACAACAAAAAACACCACCAAAATCACGAATACCAATTCTATCTCCAAAATCACAAACACGGCAACAACCAATCCCAACAACAGGTAAGGAAGAAGAAGAAGAATACTGGCCGTCAGACACCTCTCCTGGCGCAACTGGAAGTGGATTTACTACTCATGGAAGTGGTTTTATTACTTGTCCCAATAACGTTCTTGCTGATGTTGATCGACTAGAAATCCTCATTGGAGGAAAACGAGCTGGTAATAATTCCCCAGAAATCATTAATGAAGCAGCTGATATTTGCAAACGATTATTTACAGGCGGTATCATGGATATTAATGTGTATCGGTCCCTCATTAAAGAAATCGCCGATGATTATCATAGTGACTAAGTATATAATTAGTGATAAAGTCACTTAATAATAATGATCATACACAATACTCGTGGACCTACCATGGTCAGGGTAATAAACTCACGATTACCAGTATACAAAGCGACCTACGGAGATGGACTAGGTGATGTTGTTCAGGGTCTGTTTAGATGAATAGCCCCAAAAGCAATACCGATTACAAAGCAACTAGGAATGAAAGCTATTGATGTTGTTCGTGAAAAAGGTATAAGCGCTGTTGGTAATATTGCTAGCAAAGCATTCTCAGCAATCAAAGATAGACTATCAGGATTAATACGCAGACCACAACCCGTCCGACCTCAACCTGTGAAATTGGCCAGCACTGAAGTGATGCCCGCAAGTGTAAATAAAATAATAAATCAAGCCGCTAATCAAAAACTAGCGGAGTTGCCTGATGTCCCGATGTCGGAAAAGGAAAAAAATATAACCGCTAGTCTGATAGCAGGAAGTGGTCTCACTTCCCGAAGTGGTCTTCGTGTTAGACGAAGACGATAATAATAAAGATGTTTAAGCGCATATCTGACCCAGCGTTTGACATGGACGCACCAGTTCTCAAAGATGAGTCTGTGCGCGATTATCAGTATTATTCTTATGACGCACGAATGCCAGATCAGCGTGGACGAATCGAACTACAGGTTCAAGATACAAGTAGATATTTCTTACCCGCTGAAGCATTTATTGAAGTCGAAGGTGAAATTATAAAGACAGATAATACTGAATACGCCGCTGAGGTTAGAACTGGTTTTGTTAATAATGGTATTATGGCGTTATTTGACAGCGCTACGTACATGATTGACGGAAAAAATATTGAATCAATTCAGAAAGACGTCGACGTTGCCACGACGATATTGGGTCTTGCACGATATAGCGATGATTATTCAAGATCAGCTGGTCCATCAATGATGTTCTCAAAAGATACTTCTGACCACCCTGAATATAGACATTATAATTTAGTACAAACACCACAGAATACTGCAGTCAATCCACAACCAGCTGGAATGATAGACCGGCCTGCTGCTGATTTTTCGTTATTGCAAAGTGTTAATCCAAATTTCAACTTAGGATTTGCAGCGCGTCGATCAATGTTGAAAGATAATAGAAAAAAATTTCTTGTGTGATTCCACTGTCACATATCTTTGGATTCTGCAGACACGTACGAAAGGTTATTTTTGGAGCCAAACACACAGTTGTACTTGTGCGAAAAAGCGATGATAATGATGCAATGTGGCACGTTGAGGGAGCTAATGATGCTGCAACCAGAGCACTTCATGGTAAAGTGATATTAACCAAACTTTCCCTGTGGATGCCAGTGATGACTCCAACAATATCTGAAGAAGATCGGTTACTATCTTTTATGAGTCAAGGTGGTAAATCAACGTTATCATGGTTAACGATGACCACAGATGTTGTTCAGAGTGCAATTAATGGTCTATTCACATGGCAAATAGCTTCTCAGCAAGGTGTTTCTGCACCGCGACATATATTTATTGCGCTTCAAAATGTTGCACGAGTAAGTAATCAAACACAAAGTATAATGATATTTGACAAACTCGGTGTTTCTGAGGTTTCATTGAGGATTAATGGACATCAAGAACCATCCGAGGATATATTACTGAATTTTGAAAATAATCATGTAGCACGTGCATATCATCGATTAATGACATTCATGGGACGTGATCAAAATATTGATGCTGGTTTACAAATATCGCAGCTAGATTTTACAACGTTGTATCCGATTTATTACTTTTCACTAGAACATTTAGATTTAACCAGACAATCAGTAGTTGATATTCATTTTCGAGCTCGTGTGAATCGAGGATTAATTCCTAATTATAGAGCGATAGCAGTTATACTCAGCGATGTTGTTGGTGGACGAATGAGAGTTATTGATGCCCCAGTAGAAAATATGTAAATAAACATGTAATTAGATCATCCATAATAATTATAATGTCATATCATCATGTTAGTGTGAGTCTGACTCCTGGTCAGATTAAAAGGCTACAATCATCAGCATCAAAAAATAACTGTGGAATAAAAATATCGCTAAAGCGAGAACAAATGACCGGTGCAAATAAACTATCGTTGACCGAGCGTCAGTTCAAAAACTTCAATGAAGCTAAAAAATCAAATAAAGGCGTCAAACTTAATCTTTCTGCGGGCGCCATCAAAGACATCGCTAAATCGGGTGGTATGTTTCCACTTCTCGCAGCTATACCAGCATTAATAGCAGCTGCAGCCCCAGCTGCTGCAAAAGCAGCTGCGCTAGGTGCTGTTGGAACAGCTGCTGGAATGGCGTTAAAGAAAGCAACCGGACAAGGAATCAAAAAAAAGGGAAAAGGTTTAAGACTACCAGGAACCCCACCTTCGTGGTACGGAAAGGGTCTAAGATTACCAGGAACCCCGCCTTCGTGGTACGGAAAGGGTCTAAGATTACCAGGAACCCCGCCTTCATGGTACGGAAAGGGTCTAAGACTTCCCGGGACAGTTTACTAATATCACCCATGTCCAATTTTGATTTACTTAATGCTGCTAAGCAATTAAAAATAAAAAATTTCAGAGGTGTTTTTATGCGCGATCAATTACCTAAAAAACCAAACAATATTGAAACTGGTATCATTAATCTCGATAAAAACTCTGGCCCAGACACGCACTGGGTCGGATATGCAATTGATCCACGTGGAATTATTTATTTCGATTCGTATGGATTAGCACCACCAAAAGAATTTTTAGAGTACGTTACCGGCGATATTCCAATCTAGTATTCAACGCTACCAACACAAAAAATAACTGATCCTCCAATATGCGATCGTGAAACCCTCGCTGTGCTTGATGCTGTATCAAAATCAACAGCACCACCTCATAAAGTCGTGCACGCGTTCACTACACTACGTCATAACACTTAAACAGATATCAGTAAATATAATGGTAGATATTTATGGAAGATCTACTCGCAAAGATCAGGAGAAAGTCGATTTATCTAAATATGCAACTCTTGATCAGCTCAGAAATGAAATCGATGATTTATTAAATATCACAAGTGTGGATCAAAATGAAGTCGTCGTTTTTCAGGACAAACAAGGACGATTAAAAACGAGTAACATACAACTACTAGATGTACTTGTACGAATTCCCAACGTGGTTGTTAATAATATCGTTACTTTCACTGATCAAGGTAAAATACAGGATTCCGGTAAATCGGTTAACGACTATGTTAAGAAAACTGGTGATGTATTTACCGGTGACATTATTATGTCAAGAAGAAAAATTACACATCTTGGAGATCCAATCGCAGATACAGACACAGCAACAAAAAAATACGTCGATGATAAAGAATCCAAATGCGTGTCAGTGCGCGGTGGTATAATGCGTGCATTTCTCGACATGAATAATAATGGTATTAATAATCTCAGAACATCAGAAACAGATTTTGACGCTGCAACGAAGAAATACGTCGACGATAAGGAAATTCCAATAATGACTTCGTTAACGACGATCAATGATGGAATTGCTACATTTAGAACTGATTATATTAATCACGTACAAACATTTTTAAATTTTCATAGAAATATAAACAGATCTATTAATGACTTTTTTTTAAGTCCACCAGTCGTTGACATAAAACTTACCGACATTAACATGAAAATCAACGATATTGTTAGTGGAATTCCTAATATCATTGAAAAAACGAATCTTAATAAAATTCCTCACAAGCAGATCTTCAACGTAGTATACACAGTAGCATCAGGATTAGGAGTATGGACACTGCAAGATAATAATCTCAAACACACCGCAGAAGTCACTGGTGTATACAGACTGTCCGTATTTAGCAGTGCAAAATTCAGTATATTTACTACATTTCCATGGCGTTATTAAAATGATACTTTTTCTGGAGTTGTATCCGTTATAATAAATAAAGATGCGGAAGAAACATTTCTGCTGGAAGCATCTGATAAAAAATTAAGCAGAGCGTTATACTGGTGGTGCTTGGAATTTGTATGTGAAACTATTCAATTAGTTATCTAGATAAATATAATGAATCAAGAGTCATTTATCAATGTTCAACGTCACAGATACGCTCAAGTATGTGAGTTCAAACCAAACTAAAAAATATCATCGACGATTACACGATAAAGGTAAAAAAATATCGGCGACGTATTGTTGTTATTGATATAATGGTATACTTGGTTTCTGCTGTTATTGCTGGAACTGGATTATTACTATCGACAATAACGATGACAGCGCCTGCAGTTGTAACAATTATAGTTTCAACGGCAACAACATGCGCAGGTATTTTCAGTATTATCGCTAAGAAAATATCTACATGTACAAATGATAAACTAAACGAGTACATAATGAAATTGCACACAGCAACAGCCGCCTACATTAAATTATGTTCGTATCTTTCAGCGTATTTCAGTGATGGTAAAATATCTGATGAGGAGTTCGTAACGATAATGAAAACCTACGATGAAGCATTCATAATCGCTAGTGACAATAACGGAAAGATGGAGAATTAAATAATAACGATAATAATAATGTCAGAGTCGCGCGAACTATTACAGCAGATCGTAGCTAATACAACGCCGTCAAAAACTACTATGATCTCATTAAGTTCAACCAATCCTGAATTTAGCGTTAACTTTCCAACATCAATTCCAGCAAAGGAAATAGCGCTAGCACAACTGCGCGTTTATCATAGTTGGCCAAATATCAGGTCAAAACCATTTGGTGGACAACCAGCAAATAATTCACTGGTATTTGCGAATAAGAATAAACCTGATGGAACACCTGATTGGCAAGTTGTTGGAATTTCAACGGGCAGTTATCAAATAGAACAGATTAATGATGAGTTCCAACGCAGAATTAAATCTATTACAGGGAAAGAATCTAAAATAGCAATCACTGTTCATGAACCAACACTATCAGCGGTTATTGAAATAAATTCTCCTGATTACCTCGTAGATATTTATCAAGTTCGATTAGATCAGTGTTAGGATGGCCTGAAGTCGCACCTGTTTATAATGGAGTTTCAGAACCAACTAAAAATGAGTTTAAAACGAGTGAAGAAAAATTCATTAAAAATCCAGAATATCGAAAAAAACATCCATGGAACTTAATATTTGGGTATTATCCATCACGTAATACATACTACTTTACCGATTTTGATGGTAAATCGATACCCAAGATAAATAGATCAGTACTTACTGTTATCAGGACGCCAGGGGCGCGTGATAGAGAGATTGTTGATGAAGAATTTTTTAAAGAATTTTTAAATACTCTTAAACCTGAATACGATAAAACATTTAATGATTTAAGAAATTTACTTATTTCATTATCACAACATTACAACGATAACGTAAAGCAGCAAATAATCGAGTCAATAAAACACTTAAATGGTATCTTATTCGATTTGTACATCGCCAATCAAAGTATTATAAACGCTGCAACTGATACTATTAGAAGTGAACACGCAGAACTAAAAACTAAGCAATCATTTCTTAATCATTATAAAATAAAAGAAGGGGAATTACAAACATTTGTTATACCAGATTTAAATAACGCTGAAATGAAGAAATCATTAAATGATCTTATTGAAGAATATTATCCGGGAGTAATTGAATCGTGGAGACAAATAGCCCCACAACCGGTTCTACTAAAACACAATAACAATCCCTTTGGTGCCGGACGTCATATATCGCCAGGCATTGTAAACATAACATCAGTTATTGCAGTCAATCTGGTATGCGATGTTATTGAAGGTAGCTATCAGATAGATCTTTCTAAGTCTAGCCAGGCCCAGCAAGGGTACATATTATTCAGTTTTAGTCCATCGGCACCTCCCGGTTGGTTAATTGTATCAGAGTCAATTAACCCCGTGTACCTGCGAGTTCATAATCCGTTACTATCAAGGATACACTTTAAACTTACAGACCAAAACAATCGCATTCTGGACACAAGAAATGAAGAACTAAATATAAACCTGTATGTAAAATCATAATGCGTTTTTATCATAACAAAAAAAAAATATCCGGATGTATAGTGCTTGTCTATAATACTGTATTCTTCGTTTACATAAAATCCGTGCACAGTGCGCAATCGAAATCTATTATCTAGAAGGTTGGGCTGCATATTGATTATTCCATAACGGCTGTGTATATGTGCCGATTACCGCGTAAAGTTATTTTAAGAACATCCGCTATGACTAAATCAATTTCCTTGGTTACGGCTTACGCACAGTGTTAATGTAGAATTATATATATTTTTTGGAAATTAGAAATCCGATTTTACACAGAAAACTGTGGTTTTTGTTACTGTAGTTTTTAGGAAATAGGCTATTGGTAAACACATACTAACTTTTTTAGTATATATTTATAACAAGGTCCGATAGCTCAATTGATAGCGCGCAGAAACTCTCGTCCTGGCGCCGATGGTTCGAAACCCGAGAAAGACAAATTTTCTGCGGGAGGCAATTTTAGGCCAAGATTTATAATCTATTGGGGCCTTGGCCGAGCCCTAGTCTATTTGTGAATAGAAATTAGTATACCTACCCGCGTGTCAACACGTAGTAGGTGTCAGTTTTGCACCCTACGGATTTGATATTTGGGGGTGGGTGTGCTAGTTTCTATTCACAGGTAGAGAAAAGGCCATCATCTTCATTGTATATAATCATAATCACCTTCATTGTATATAACCATTATCATCATTGTATATAACCATTATCTTCATTGTATATAACCATATATCACCTTCATTGTATATAACCATTATCTTCATTGTATATAACCATATATCATCTTCATTGTATATCACCTTCATTGTATATAACCATTATCTTCATTGTATATAACCATATATCATCTTCATTGTATATAACCATTATCTTCATTGTATATAACCATTATCTTCATTGTATATATCATAATCACCTTCATTGTATATAACCATTATCTTCATTGTATATAACCATTGTATATAACCATTATCTTCATTGTATATAACCATTATCTTCATTGTATATAATCATAATCTTCATTGTATATAACCATATAATCACCTTCATTGTATATAACCATATAATCACCTTCATTGTATATAACCATATAATCACCTTCATTGTATATAATCATAATCTTCATTATATATAACCATATATCACCTTCATTGTATATAACCATATATCACCTTCATTGTATATAACCATTATCTTCATTGTAGATAACCATATATCACACAAAAACAGCTCCCTGACAAAAAAAAGTCATGGGAGCTAATATTTTTTTTTATATTAAATAAACACTTATTATATAATGAATTTTGAAAATATCACTGTCATTGTTTCTGCGATTAAAAAATTACAACATAACGGTATCAATGTATCTGACAATCTTAATGCTGAAAAGATTCTATGTGATTTTGACTCATTACAACAACGAAAGAACGAGAACAGATTTACGCTATCCGCTGATTATAAATTCATGAAAATTATCCAGCAAGGAATGTTAAAGTCACTGGCAACTGTCACTGATGATCAAGTAAAATTGTTTGTGCCTCTCTCAAACGCTATTGACAAAATCAAGCTAGAATTATCTCATGAATACGAACAGAGAAAGATTATGAATTTTCGTATAAGACAATTAAGAGAGCATTGTGAAAATACGAGTGAAAATACGAGTGAAAATGACAGCGACAATGATGGACCATTGACTGTGATAATAGCTAAACAAAATCCTTGGGAAAATTAACATAACCATCATGTTTCAGTAGGTATCATAGATTTGGATATATTTCGCATTGTAGATACCTCATATTGTATCCCAACCATTATATTTCAGTAGGTATCAAGTAATCATTTGGTAACATTAAAAATACGGTAGACTAAACGTATTGAAATTTTATTTTTTGTGTAAATCTTTTGGAAAAGTAGATTTTTGTATATTTTCTGCGACAAATTGTACCGATCGTGGTACTATGTCAAAGAATTTGGCAGCAGAATTAATTGATTCAAAACTAATTTCTTCCCCAGTCTCTGTATTTACGGATTTAATAGCTCTCTTTCTGTATAATTTACACCTTCCTGTGTTTCCGAATTTACAATTTTGACTCTGCGTAGTAATTCGTAGATTTCCAAGTGAATTATCAAGTTTATCGCCGTTAATGTGATCCACCACATACCCATCTTTGATCAGTCCAAAATAACACTCGTAGGTAAATATATGAAATAAATATCTTTTTTTCTTGCCATTAGCAGTAAATCTAAGATAACCAGTATTATCAATACTACCGACTGGTTTTTTCAATCTGCAGTTTCTGATCACACCTTCTCGAGATGCTTCATAATTAGTGATGATTGGATGTGACACAAACTCATTTTGTTCCATTTATATATATATAATACTATTTGTCTAAATCATTGTTTTTTGAAAATCTAGCCAGATAATCTTCTTCGGTTTTTATAGGAGAGTCAGCGTTATATTTTTTATCGTAATATCGTTTCAGCTCTCTGTATTATTTACCACCGCATTGCGCACACAATTGAGTCTTTCCTCGCACTCCAGCACTACACACAATACACGGTTTTGGTCCTAGACTCCCATTTCTGACGCATTGCATATGATAACTACAATATTCATTCACGCATGTTCTGTTACACGGAGACGTATAACCGATTTTTAACCAGTTGCAGTGATTTGGTTGAATCATATACAAAAGATTAATGTTCAATTAAATATATATTTGCCTTAATTATAATATGGAAGAATTATCCGTGATTGAACCCTACGCAACCAGATTCGATCTTGACAGACTACCCGAGTATAAACTTAGTATTTTGATGCAAGATCTAGCTTTAACGAATGCGGATATAACTAAACGTATCCGTGAGGCCAAGAAGGAATTTCGTGACGATGGTGCAGTTCATACATGGTCAACATTCAGAGTTGAAAATATTTCTAATACGATGAATGACAAACGAGGAAGAGTAATCATTAACCACCTTGATAATCAAAAATATTTTATTTTAATAAAATTTATTGTAAATACGGAAGAAGATATTTGGAATATTCGTGACAAGCGCGATCCCGTCCGCGTGCAGTCAGGAAATAATATCTTCTTGAGTAATAAATCTAAACCAGGAATACTAACTGGTATAGATAAACCGTATTATGAGCAATCGTACCCTGTAACTGCGGTTGTCTATGGAATATTTCCGCTGAATAGTAAACCTGATGTTGCGGATCTCAAACCGATGAAATTGTCATCGCTGACTTCGTCAACGAGGATAAATTGCGTAGCTGAGCGAGTTACAGAACACTTTACAAACGCGATACGTGGTAATGGTTTAACTGATATAAGACGTAAAAAAATAAATACATGGGCAGAGTCGGTTAAAGATACCGGAGCGTCTATCAGCGACGTTGCTGAGCTAGAGAAAAAATTAAGATTTCCAATAGCAGTAAAAACGTTAACCGGAGAGATTTTGTACAAACCGAAATATATAAAAAATGGAACTCCGATAGATATTATTGATCATAACGCGCACGCATGGACTGCTGCAGTAACAATATTTCCACGAGATAGAACGGTTAAATTTTATGACGGTGATATCTTTGATTTTATCAAGAATGTTAGTAAAACCGATCCTGTTTCTGTTTGGTTATTTCAGAGTTCGGAATATAATCATTACGATCAATTTGTACGACCTAATGGCGATATTTATCGTACAGAATCTCTCCATGAAGAAATGGAACATCTTGCGCAACGCCTTTGGCGTGAATATACCTCTGATGATGTCATAGTTAGACAATTATTGAATAACTGTTTTACTGTTCCGTCAGTCGCTGCTCATTTCGCTCAGGAGAAAAATTCATGGAAAACGACACGATCGGAATTTCTTGAAGATGTCAAGAAAAGTTGTATAGAATATGGGCACGGTGGATTATGGAACACCAAATACGATTACAACGATGTTATCTCGGTTGATATGGTAGCATGTTATCCTGGGAGTTTTCTTGGATATGGAGCATGTTCTAAATACTTTAAGAGATTCGGACATCCTACACATGACATGACCAGGGTTGCGATAAACGGACCCCTTACCAGATTTTGACTTAACAGGATTTGCTCACGTAGAATCATTCGAGTTTAGAGAAGATCTCCATGCGATTACTTATATTTGGTTCGGAAAACATTTTTCAGAGCGACGTTGGGTTCCGATAGTACTATTGCGATATATGCTTGATGCTGGATTTTTAATATCGTTGAGAGTAACTGAAGCGATTATATCGTATAGTTCACAGAAGCAAGTTTGGTTACCAGAACCGGACAGATTTAGTGTCGATGATGCCAGGAAAGAATTCCCTGATATTGATGAAGATCATGTCATTAAAATAAGTAAATGCAGGAACGAGTATGATGAAAAACTTGTAAAAGATCTTGGTAGAAAGATAATCGGTAAGTTTACTCAAGGAGGATCACATGATCATAAACGAGCGTGTACAAGATTGATTATGGACGATGCTGAACTAGATTTTATAATCGCTGATACGATGGAGAAAAACACATTTATAAACAGATGTAATGCTTATTTATCAGATGGAACAAAACTAGGTACCATTGTGAGCTATACTGATGGCGAGTCACCGCAGTTTACTCATTTAAGATCTTCGATGCTAGCGTACGTTTCGATAAATCTATTATCGATGATAAATAAATTTCCTCGTCACGCTGTCAGAGTCGCTACGGATTCATTTTATGCACACAAAAAATATAAAGATTTATTAAAACTCGGTAATGGTGAATGGGGGACATGGAGGATAAAACAAGAAAATATACTTAGTTATTCTGAATCTGCCGATGTTGAAATTGCGGAGACATATTACAAAAATAATAATCAAATATCAAAGTCATCTGCACCATCTGTGTACGATCCTGTATCTAGATATAAGACCGTTTATCTTAATGGGTGTGGTGGTTCAGGTAAAACAACTCGTGCGATTAGTTTGTTTATGAATAATAACTCAGATATAATTGTTTTGACACCTACACATAAACTTGCTAGAGAAATAAAACAACGAGGAGTAAAATCATGTACATAGCACAGTTTCTTTAGATGGTGCGGAGACACGTGGACCCCATCGCGGATGGGTGAAAAATATATACCCAAGTATATTATATGGGACGAGATATGCACGGTGTCGTTAGAAACACTAAAAACATTTCTTGATTGGTTGTTATTGAAGAATACTGCTGTGATTATGTGTGGCGATCATGGTCAACCACCACCCTTTGTTGGACAGTCTCCACATGAATGGTTAAAGAATAACGTAGATTATTACGAAGAAATAAATGATGACCATAGAGCTATTGATGAACCGCTAAAAGAGCTTAAAAGATTAATCAGACTACAGCCAGATAAAATACAATGCGAGATACTGCGTAAAGTAATTGCAGAAACTTCTATGAATGAATTTTGGATTTTATGGAGACCTGCTGATTTGATAGTCGCCAGTAGAAAAATAGTTCGTGATGAACTACAAAAGAAATTATTTACGTTACATAAAGAAAAGTTTCCGGATCTACCTGTATCTTTTGTGTTATCGCCCAGCAGATACTCGACGACAAAATATTGAAGTTGAAATACCAGGTGCCTTGGTTCCACCGAGGGTACAGAATCTTGTCTTGAATGATATCGTGTTGGTTGCTGTTGATATTGTTGAGAGCGCGTTGAACATGGATAAATCGCCATGGACGTTAGGATACGCTATAACGATTCACTCGTCGCAGGGATTAACTATAACTGATACTAGAATCTGGATTGTAGATGATCGTATTGAATGGTCGAATTTAGTCTATCTCGCCGTATCTTGAGTCAGGAAAATATCGCAACTGCGTAGGGTTATTGTAGATTACGTAATAACTGAAGAAATAACTAACAATATCGATATCAATAAAAAATTAGTCAGCTATAAACAGTGTGACAAAAAAAAATAAACGTGACTTTGATCTTGATGCTGAATTTATTATAACACTAAAACAACTACAAAATAATCATTGCGCAAGTTGCAACTGTAATATGTCATGGCAGTGTTTTAATCCAAGACAATTTACCGTAGACAGAATTAATAGTGATCTCGGTGATACACGTGATAATGTGATGCTGACCTGTCTTGAGTGTAATCGACGTCGAGGCTCTGGACGTTTACAAAATTGAGCTTGGTGGTAATTGCGTATCCTCAGGAATTATTTGCAATTGTTCACGTACAAATCCACGTTGAGGGGCTGTAGAATCTAGTCTGTATATTGGAGGTCTACCAGTGGATCTTACCACGCTAGAAATTTTATGTGTAGTCACGCTCCAGATAGGATCGGTTGCTCTTTTTTTACCACCTTCAAGTTCGCTAGGTTCATATAAATATCTTACAGTTACATTACCTAATACTGGTTGAGAGAAAGATTCACGTCGTTGTAGCCATTGCTACGGGGTATATATTTTTTTTGATCGCATTAGAAGGTTTCATGGAAGTTGCACGAGTAATTTCATTATTCAACGCAGCTATCACACTCGGTAATCTTGCAACCCATTCACGAGATCTATCCTTGAGGTCAGTAGATATTTCCTTTGCATATTGGTATCCAAATAACCGCTCAGCAAGTGTTCTATTAAATCGTTCAACGATTGCCTGATCACGATGAATTTCAGTATGTCCTCGTCTAATTTTAACGTTATGTTTCTTCATCAACGATGATACTGCTCCAAGAAATTCTTTACCAGGATCAACTTGTAATAACCGTGGCCATCGTAGACCACCACGTTGATAAATGCGTTCAAACGCAGATGCAACTTCAGATGCTGTCTTTGTTGATAATGGCTCCGCTTCTTTATATCTACCCGCAACATCAACGACAGTTAACGCGTATCTGTACGTGCGTGATTGACGTCTACGTGTTTTAATGGTATCGTGTGGTAAAAACAGTATATCCGCTTGATGAACTTCATTAGGAACGCTAACATCAAAATGCGCATACTGAATTCTTTTAGGTGGACTTAGGAAGATTTGCCATATTGCCTGTCGTGCTAACCATGATGCAGCAACATCACGTGAAACTTTTGCTGCTTCGGCAAGTTTACTAATCGCTGCTTTACCTCTCCAGAATCCTCTCGGGGAATAATAAACAGATTCCATTATGATAGTTATATAATTAATTTCCAGCCCCTAGCACTAGTTTACCTTTCATAGCAGTTTTTACTAGAAAACTAGCGAGAGATTCTCTGAGAGATTTATTAGGTATAGAATTTAACGCGTGAATCAATTTCACATCTGCGAGATGTCGTTGTTGCAAATCCTTACTTTTATACGCGACATCATGAACGTGACACGCTTGATCAATCTTATTTACTGGATACCCTCCTGGTTTTGGTTGATCTCGTTCGTCAAGTCGGATATCAAGTCGAGTTCCTGGACCACAATAATTATATCCGGGCAAATGTTTCTCACCGGGGTATTTAGCCCATGGAGTTCCTGGTAATTTTCCTAACGAAGCAGCAATATCACCCCCACCTGTCTTTGTTGGAATAAATTTATATTTCTTGGTGCCACATTTCACACACTTACCTGTAAGTGCTCGTCTATTGTTTTTTGTTGTTATTGTCGTTAATTCAGTAGTAGGTGTAGATGCTCTGCATCGAACACAATATAGACTCATATTATTAATTATATGGATATAATTGACTTTTCTGCGACACGAAAACAAGAACCAGTAAAGCACCATCCAGCACTTCCGAATTCTATCAGAATGATTATAATAGGCCCATCTGGAAGTGGGAAGACGCAATTATTGCTCAATCTGATAATGAGAAGGCTCAAGTGGGATAAAAGCGATGTTACGAAGTACTTAAAGATTTTAATGAAAACGCAAAATTGTTGCATGAAGACAGTGAAGTCATAGACTTTATTACTGATATTGATGAAGCGCCATCCGTAGATGATCTGGATGGATTCATTAATAATTTAGTAGTGTATGATGATGTTATGCTGGACAAACAATCAAATCCAGCTAGAATATTTTCTCGAGGTAGACATAAAAACACAGACGTGATTTATGTTGCACAGCGTTATACACAAATTCCAAAAGTGATCAGGGATAACTGTAACGTTTTAGTTGTGTTCAACGGAGTTGATAATCATACGCTGCAAAATATTTATTATACTTGGTGTTCTGGGGACATGGACATGAACAAATTTAAAAATTTCTTTTCAAAAGCACAAGCTGCTCCCTTTGGTTTTGTAACAATAAATTTACATGACCCGAGGTCAAGATATCGTAACGGACTTGATACAATTTTTGGATAAAAACCATAGCAGCAGAGAGGGTGAACGACATACGCGTAGTGACCAGATTGTGAAAAAATCAGAAAAAAATCTGGCCAATTAGAGAAGTTTTTACTGTTAAGCCAAAAACTTTTTTTTTCAGCCTTCGTAGGAACCCTTAAATTTCAAAAATAAAGTCTCTACAAAGTTGTAGGGTCCATCCTCTCTGCTGCTTGTTATATGTATCCAGAACCAATTTTATTCATAACGTGTGTTAAGTATTCCGATTTCTGTTTCGCATGTCAGGTTTTCGTTACTGAAAGAAGTGTTGACTGAAGTACGTGTACCACTAAGGTTAATGCATCATTTACCACAGGAGTCTGCAGTTTTATCAATAAAGCACGACGAAATTTCTGACAACATGAAATCACCTTATTGGTATTATAAATTAATTTGTAATACCGATAAGGCGATTTCATGTTGTCAGAAATTTCGTCGTGCTTTATTGATAAAACTGCAGACCCTGTGCATTTACGCCCCACGAGAAGCCACATTTATTCCATAAAGCCGAGAAAGACTCAAATTTTAATCCATACAAAAAGGTAAGTACACGTAATCCGATTAGCCTCACTGTTGTGTTATCATGAGATGTCGGCTTAGTCACTGATAATTCTTAAGATTACAATTATAAAACAGTAGTAACAGCTGAGAAGTGGCGGTATTGATATAACATTACACAAGTCAGCGGGAAAATGGTTTGATAGCCTTTATGGCTTCCCATAGTAGGATGTTGAGCTTGTTCACTTTCATAATTAGTGGCTATTATTACTCGCAATAATTGTCAAGTTTACAAATCCTAACGGCCGCGAGGTCAAATCTGCGTACATATCGAAGCCATTTTGGCTTCTCTCACTTAGTGTAAAGAAATGTAAACACAGTAGGGTACCAGACTGCAACTGATGAATCACGTGACAAGATCGCAACCTTTAAAAGCATATGGCATTTTGTTTAAATGCAGAAAAATTGTTTTATCAGTCTTGTAGTTGGCAACACTGATGATTACAACCGGACGTAATTGTCAAGATCATAGCAGGGTCAGCATAGGCTAAAAATAGATTTTGTGCAGACACACAGAGAAATTAAACTTGAACAAAACAGGATACCAGACAAAGACCGAAAAATCACGTGACAACACATTTATCGCTTCCTTTACGAAGAAGGCATTTCGTCCGCTCTACAAAAGTTTCGACTGCATAATTAAATCGCATACAGTTAGCAACATTCGAATAAATCATTACCAAACATTAACATGTCATCACGTAAACGGAGACGATTATTTTAGAAAAAAAAGTCGGTTGTTCTACTGGACGACATAGGGTGAGGTGGGGAGGGGGGACCTGCCGAACAATTTTAGGTAGAAAAGACTCGAATAAAACAATTTTATGTTGAAAACACTCGAATAAACAACGTCGTAACCGATAAGGAGGTTATTCAGCAGCAGTGGGAAAATGGAGCAAAGAGAAAGAGAATTCTGTATGTACCAATATTTAAATGACGTTTTTGAATGGTTTTGCAATGTGCATGACAACAACATCCACTCACATATCACGCTTACGCCAAGAATAAGAACTATTAATGCATATTCAGTTGAAATAAGTCTATTATTATAACAAGAAGAACCTTTTAATAATTAATGTTACTTTTAAACGAAGATATTAAATGCTTTGAAGAATGTAGCTTTCTTACTACGTACATGACATATACTTCTCACAAAAAAATGATTCCCCCTCTGGAAAGGCCACCCGTCTTATAAGGCCACTTTCCCGGTGCAGAAGGGGTGGCCGTATAAGAGGGGGACTACTGTACACTGAACCTGTGTTTACTCAGATGCCTCAGATGAAATAAAAAAAACATTGTGGTAGGTGGAGTTAAGATTAACAGGTAAAGATTATTGGGAGTTCAGATTAAGATTATCAGATCTGCATGTTAATAGAGATTTATACTGAGAATTCAGAATTTTTCACTGAGTACTAAATTTTGTGGTTTTCATGATTATTGTAAACCATGTATTAAAAGACCCAACAAACAATGATTCTTTTGTGGAAATGAAAGGCCCCCTTACCCAGTCAAACACTGATCATTTTGTAGAAATAGAAGGCCACTTTACTCAAGTGAAACACTGATCCTTTTGTAGAAATAGAAGTCCCCCTTACCCAATCAGACACTGATCCTTTTGTGGAAATAGAAGGCCCCCTTACGTGGTCAAACAGTGATCCTTTCATGGAAATAGAAGGCACCTCTTGCATGGTCAACAATGATCCTTTTGTATAAATAGAAGGCCCCTCTTACATGGTCAACAATGGTCATTTTGTAGAAATAGAAGGCACCCATAACCAATCAAATAATGATCCTTTTATAGAAATAGAAGGCCCCCATACATGGTCAGACAAAGATCCCTTTGTAGAAATTTGACCCCTTACATGGTTGAACAGTGATCCTTTTGTAGACCCCCTTACATGGTCAAACAGTGACCCTTTTGTAGGAATAGATGACCCCCCATCACAGTTAAACAAACAATGATTTTTTTGTAAAAGTAGACAGCCCCCATTCCCAAACAAACAAAGAATGATCCATTGTGTAGAAATAGAATATCCCCTAACCCAAACAAAAAGTGATCCTTTCCTAGAAATAGAAGGCCCTCCCATTATCCAATAAAGAAAAACAATGATCCTTTTGTAGAAATAGAAGGCCCCCATACCCAGTCAAATAATAATCCTTTTGTTAAAATAGAAGACCCCCTTACCCATTCAAACAATGATCCTTTTGTAGAAATAGACAGCCCTCTTCCCCAACCAAATGAACAATGATCCTTTTGTAAAAATAGATGGGACCTTTACACAATCAAAACAATGATCCTTTTGTAGAAATAGAAGGCTTAGTTCCCAGACCAAACAGTGAATCATTTTTAAAAACACGGCCTTTTGCCGCAATAAACAAATTATGATCCTTTCACAGAAATAGAAGGCACCCTTCCCCAATCAAATAATTATCCTTTCGTAAAAATAGAAAACCCCTTCCCCAATCTTGCAAACAAAGATTCCGTTTGTAGAATAGAAGACCCCCTCCCCGAATCAAACAATGATCATTTCATAGAAATGGAAAGCCCCCATCGCCAATCCATGAATTTAAGTGCCTACAACAAAATGTCATTGTCCACAAAACATGAAAATTTATAACCATAAAAAATTGGGGGAGGGGAATCAAACATGTACTCCAAATAAAGGAGGTGAGAGTTAAACAAGGTTCTTCTGTATATATTTAGATTTTATAAATTGTACTACCTCAACAGTTGTTCAGCTATCATGAATTTAACTAAATATCACATAGCTTAAGAACTAGAACAGTCTTCTAACTAAATTGGGATACTGTACATGTATAGCACTTTAAATGAGAGATTCTTGCAATGTACCAAAATAATTATTGCTCTTAAATGACTAAATGGCATAGTGAGTTAACAGATAACCTGCAGCAATTTATGATGTATTTCATATAACGTGTACTGATTCATAATAGGGTACCAATATTTGAATTGGGGGTTTTTCTAATTTAGCATTCAGATTCAAGATTTGCACATTTCTCTGTATAAAATATGCACAATGAGAGATCACATTGTTTTTACATTCCTTGCATGTTTGCAGTTGGACTCTACTTGTAAATGAGTGTAAATGATCAGCCATGCTGATTCCCAGCTCACCCATAATTAACATAAAGGTTGGCAAAACAAAGTATAAATCATCTACACTTACCATCTTGGTGTCACTACCAGACAATCTGTACCTGACTTTAAGTCTGTTCTGCATCCAATCAAAAACCAAAATGATAATTTAAATGTGCATGATTACATTGTGGGAAACACAAGCCTGAGTTTTCATTTTACCTACCAAAAGGGTGACTAAGAGAAGCAACCTTGTTTTTGTGTGGGTACTTAAATTTGTGGTTTTGCCAGGCAGCATTTATATATTTGCAGGTATTTAATCTCATTGATTAACAGACTACCCAAAATAAAGAAAACAAAGAGTACAACTCTGCTGACAGCAAATAGCAGTCCCTTGATTGGCTAAAACAATACTACCAACTGTATGAACACATATCAAACACCTGTCAAGATCAATCACACTGATTTCATCAGTGTTCAACATGAGTGGCAGCCAATCCAGTCATCAACACTGAGCCAATCAATTATCAAAGTACATGTGCAAAAGCTAATATTATTTTTCCTGATCACAGCAGAAACATTGATTTATGAAATAACTTTGTTGAGCTTTAGGAAATAAAGACAGTAAGAAATTGCCGTTTGGGCAGGGGTATTCATTATACATGGCTAATGGTTTGTTGGGTCTTTAAACTTACCGTGTCAGCTACAACATCCATTAAGATTGGTACCTCATGAAAATTAGTGATTCTGCAGTGTGTATGTACATACATTCTAAACCTCCATGCCACTGGCCACTGAGTGTTCTCAATACTACTGTTAGTCTGCAACATCAGGGTTTCCCCCAAAGTTCAACTCAATGATGTAGATAGATTTTGTTGGTAAGGCAATTGTTTTACACCATGAGTTACAAAAAACATGTCATATTAGATTTAAATTGGTTTTGCGAGGGAATGCCAGTTTAAACCCAGCTCTCAGCCAGTCTATCATTAGGTTATGAGGTATGGATAGCACTGTGATCAATAACTGACTTATTATGAGGGGAAGGGACAATAAACATCTTACTGCCTTAATACTCAGTGCCGTGTAGCTCTGTTCTGACTACATCACCAGTCCAAATTTTCAAGAATATTTCACATTTCAACATTATTGCACAGTTTAGAGTTTCATTGCTTTAAACATACTGTACTTAAACCTTTGTCCTGACCAAAGTAACTCGGGACACAACCAAGTGGTGCATTTTTCAGCATCTGTTGACCACCATTTAAGTTCGTTGAAGATCAATAGTAGCCAAGGAATGCTGTCATTGGTTGAACTAGGAGTACATTGTCTTTTACAAAACAAATATTACTAATTACAATTACTAAATCACTCAGTCATCCATACATTCATCAGTCTTTCAGCAGATTTGTGCTCTCTAGGGGAGTCCAGTGATATACCTGTTTACAATGATGTTGAACCACTAAACTATCTCCAATTTACATTGAATGATTCCATGGGAATAAGGATGAAACCTGGATTCATAATCAGGAACAAGCAACCATCTGTGTGCAATCATAAGTTGGTCATTTACTTGAATGATATGTAGCGATGACAATACAAGATCTCATCTGTGTTCTCCATTACTAGATGAAATACAGAAACAGTTACAAGACCCAAAACATGTTTTTCTTTTGCTAACAGGTGGGAAATACAATATAGCTCTTCAAGTTCAGGTGTCTTGACTTAAGTAGGTGATACACCCAGCAAACTCTGAAGTTCTCAATGGACAAGATTAGCCTCATGAAAATTTCAGATCAAGATATTTGAAGTGACCATTGCAAGCTTTACATTGTGTTTCAGTCCAAGACATCACAGAAGCTGTCAACTTTCTCTAGCTTCTGTCTGAGGGATCTACCATCTCACAGAAGGGAACTGAACCTGGTGGGTCCAGTTGCTGTTCCTAGATGACAACCAACCAAGTTATGGACAGCACAACCTCCTCACAGGTGTAGGTTTATAGTTTTCACTGGATTTTTCTTGATGTTTTTTTTTGGTAAGAAAATATTATTTGTTTTTCATTACTGGTATTTTAATGTCACATGTCATTGATTATGCTACCTTCTTGTTAGGGAAGCACATTGTCCTTTATGCACGGACTCTAGCCATATCTCCCACAAAGGATACCCACTGTATAGATTGGAGATACAGACAAGGACTACAGCCATCTCACTGATAAATGGTACCCATGCTGGAGGTTGGAGATGCAGACAAGGACTCTAGCCATCTCACCCATAAAGAGTACCCATGCTAGAGGTTGGAGACACAGACAAGGACTCCAGCCATCTCTCCCATAAAGCATACCCATGCTAGAGGTTGGAGATGCAGACAAGGACTCCAGCCATCTCACCCATAAAGGATACCCATGCTAGAGGATGGAGATGCAGACAAGGACTCCAGCCATCTCTCCCATAAAGGGTACCCATGCTAGAGGTTGGAGATGCAGACAAGGGCTCCAGCCATCTCTCCCATAAAGGGTACCCATGCTAGATGTTGGAGATGCAGACAAGGGCTCCAGCCATCTCTCCCATAAAGGACACCCATGCTAGAGGTTGGATACTCATGCATTTCCTCCTTCCATTACATAATTTTCTTAATGTTAATTTGATCAGGGAACATATTATTCAAAGAAAGTAAATTTTTAGTAAATTATTTTCTCAGAGAATACTTATCATGATCACATTACTATAAACCCCAGCAAATGTTGACATCCTCATTGATGCAGCAATCGGTTTAAACTTGTAAACATTAAGCACATGTGTATCTACCTAGCATTGGAAAGGAGTCTTATTGAAGAGTTTCTTCCCTTTGTTTTTATTGTGTATATAGTAAAGATAGACTCTGTTTTCCTTTATTCAGAAGTGCTTGATTCCAGAGTTGTTTATTTCCTAATGTTAATTTGATCAAGTAACTGTTCTGACAGAAAGATAATTTACTAAAATAGTTACTTTTCATCAGATTCTTATGTTTACTTTAATTCAAAGACCATGTTACACCAACTACTGAGAACACTTAGTCAAAGAACTGTTCATACAGATGATGTAAGATATATACCTGTTTAATTAAAATGTTTGCTTCCTCATGATTCCAATGCACCACTATACAATCCCATTACAGATTTTAATGTGTTTATACTTGGGGGAATTGAATCTGGACAGATAAATTTGTATGTCTTTTATGTATCAGGACTAGAGGTCATACAACTTTTGATACAAGTTTAGGGTTGAAATTCTTTCTCGGTTAATCAAAATTACATTATATATGTGAATCACTCAAGATTTATTGAGCAATATTTTCAAGTTTAACTTGAAACTGAAAGATGTTTATAATCAGGTGTCTGCATTTTTCTTAAAATAACACATACATATTCCAGTTGTTATAATTCCCAGTATTTCTTTCCATTCCAGTTCATGAAACTTTCACAGCAAAACACTAAGTTCCTTTCAAATTTTGTTGTAATAATTTTGAAAGAAAACTTTAATTTTTTAGAAAATTATGTTAAAATAGGTTGGGCCCTAACAGTTCACATGGGCATAATTTCCTGCATATTTGACATTAAGTAGATACCGATATCCATGCATAAACCATATAAGATGAACCCAACTACAAACTGCACAGACCCAGATCTGCCACCACAATTTGTTTGGAGTAATCTGTAGCACAAACAACATAAACCCTGATCTGCCAGCACATAATGCTACAGCAAATCAGATCTTTGTTATTTGCAATTTGACACAATTTATAAGTGAGTATAGATGGTATATGGCTCTCCCTATTACTAGCTATAACACTGTTATCAAATTCATATAGGACACTTTTGACATGTAAAATTCTGGCATACCTAAAGGCATTTTTCTTATGACAATAATATGTAATGAAAATGGTTCATTGTCAGATACATTCGTGAAATATGTTTTTGCTATTGCTTTTGTTTTCATATATTAATTAATTGTTGACATAATTTGTTAATAAACCTGATAAATGAAAAACAGTTCTTTCATCTTATTCTATTTTATACTTTATATGCATGTATAAATAGTGGCACACCCTGGCCCTGAGCACATGGTCGTTGAGCTCATCTTGGAGCCATTCTGCCCTGGCTGTTGACTTCAACAAGAAAGACTTCTGCCCAGTGATGCTGTGCTATCATCACACTATTTTACCCATAGTTGGGAGATTCATGGAAGCGGGATCATCTTATTCCATCCCATACGGATCCAATGGACCTATACCACTGCCTACCACAGTGGATTTTGGCTGTGGTCATCCAGTCTGGAGAGGGATGGGCTATGGCAGGCGGTATCTTGCTCTTGACACACCACATGAAGACAACTAACAATTCTTCCATACTGAATCAGTCACAGCCCGGGTCAACAATGACCGCGCCTTACACTGCACACCAGGACAGAGGTGACAAGTATGCTACTGGTGCCCCCACTACCATGATCCGTGGGAGAGACTACATCATCATCAGTACATAGAACATTAGAACACTGAGGGCTGTGGGAAAGTTGAAAGAACTTACACATGAGTTGGAGAGGTATAACTGGAACATTATTGGTCTCTGCGAAGTGCGCTGGAAATACTTTGGTGAAATAACAACAAATGAAGGGCATAAGCTCTACTTCAGCGGAAGAGGGGACAAACCAGGGTTCCCATGCTACCAGGAAATAAAGTAAAAGTCGGGAGAAATGATAATTTTTTTCCTGACTCTGAAAAGTCCTTGAATTTTGCAAATATTGATGAAAGTCAGAAAAAACCCAGGAATTTTCTGCCACCACTTGATGCCCAAAACAGTCACGTAATTGAGTCGTAACTAAACTGATCATGAGTTAAATTGATCGAGTTCTAACCAGAATATTTGGAGGGTGCAGTATGGATTATTTGGGTGCTTACAATAAGTATATATGCTGAGTCAATCCAAATGCACAGTGGATTAGATTCGTCTAGTAGACTTTAATTTTCAAAGTCAGCTCGATATCTGTATCTAACATTACAAGAGGCCAACATGGTGGTGGCAAAGCATAGCCACTTGCCAGATGGTCTAGCAAACTTTAAACGTTGTTAGATCGAGTGATACATGCATGAAATCGATATGAAAATTACTTATTTTCTCAGAAATTGTATTAAAATCGTTATGTCTTTAATCTACTGAAAGACAAGGTAAAACTACGGCATTGATGAAATGTGACCTGGTTGCTAGTTGAATGAGTACACAAATCTAACAACCCACATTTTCAAATGTTGTACAGAATTTTTTTTTTTACAAATATTAAATGAAAGTCGTATACTGGTTGTAATAAAAATACAAAAATGAAAGAACACAAAATTTTCCATATTTACATATTCCGAGAACAACTTCTGGAGTTTTGTTGTATCATGTGACTAACACGTTGACATGTGCTGTCTGCTTGATAAATCAGACTGGCCAGATTGCTGGTTTTTACAAAAAGTATCTGACTTTCATTTATTATAATTGAATTTCTGTACAACAACATTGAAAAGGAGTTTGTTGTTGATATCACATGACTATTGGACTTCCAATGTCATCGTTTGAGATTTGTGAAGTCATGTGACTAGTAATGCAAATGGCGAGTACTGGGTCAGGTTTCATCTATGCCATAGTTTTGTCTAGTCTGTCAGCGGATTAAAGACATAACAATTATAATACTTGCCATTTCTGAGAAAATAAATCATTTTCTTATTGATTTGATGCAGGTATAAGTTGATATAACATAAGTCTAAATCTTCTAGGCCCACTGGTAAGCGACTACCATATGTCGCTACCACACAATGGCGGCAAATTCTAAATTTTCTATATGCTATTGTTATGTCCCCACACCCCAACCTAAATGTCCAAATATGAAAACAGTGTGAGAATATTCAGAGGAAACCCGGATTAGAAACAGCCTGCTATTTGTTTTAAGCCAGATTTGTAGTCTAAATTGTTGAATCTCAGAGCTGAAATGAGAAATAGTACTCCCTTGTAATATATATTAAAAAACAATACGATCCCCTGTATCAATACAGGTTTGGGGACTGGTTTAACGAATTACAAGAAGACAAGTTGATTTTACAGAAAATTCAGTCCCTGTTTATACAACAGTATATAATTTTGAAGGTCTTTTGTCAAAATTTAAATCAACCCTTTTGAAAATGTCTTTTAAATGATGGATTTTTAATCAGATCATCTTAAGGAGATTAGGTTGTTTGAAAAATCTTGCTTGGGATTTTATTGGCACAGATAAATTCAGGGTTAAACTGTTTTCGTTACAAGACAAGATTCTAATTTGTGTTTATTTTTTATACTGTAATAGGAAATGTTTACTTTCTATAAGATGCATAGATATATATATATATATATATATATATATATATATATATATATATATATATATATATTTATATAGAATTCTTTAGAATTAAAGGTTTGAAAGGAAACAAAACTAATTTATGTTCATTATGTTGTTCCCGCTCAGCAACATAATGCAGGTCAGCAAAATAAAGTTAGAATTTTTATTCTGTACATTGAAATGACTTTACATGCCAATTTATAGGAATATAATCAAACTTGTTTCCTGTGATACATTTTGTGGTTTTGTACATGATCATCATTTCTGATTTAGATGTTTGGAGAGTCTTGAAAGAGAAACATTTTTAGATTAAGAAAATGCATGTTTTTTAATCTAAAATGTTCTATAATTCCATTCAGTAATGGTTATATGTGAACCTTGAAAAAATTAATTTCATCCTGGAGAAACCCTGGAAATGACCTGGAAATTTATCTTTAGAAAAGTATGGGAACCATGACAAACACAATCATTGCGTTGGATTTCTTGTCCACAAGGTCATTGTGAACAGCATCATGGGTTGCTTCCTTGTCTCAAGCAGGCACATTACCATCTGCCTGAGGGCGACTCCCTTCAACATCACAATCATACAGGCCTATGCACCCACATCTAACTATGATGACAACGAACTGGAGAAATTGTACAACCAACTGCAAGATGTCATTAACAATTCACCCAAGAAGGACATTCTGTTTGTACAAGGAGACTGGAATGCAAAGCTGGGAGTTGATTCACAGACAAACTGGCAAAGCACATGTGGACCCTTCTGCAATGCAGAAACAAATGAAAGAGGACTCACGCTCTTAGAGTTTGCTTCCTACAACAATTTTGTGCTAGCCAACACATTCAGCCCTCACAAAGCATCTAGAAGATGGACCTGGCACAGTCCAGATGGACAACATCACAACCAGATTGACTACATCTTGGTTAAAAAACGATTCTGCACAGGACTGAATATCACCAGAACTTGAAGTTTTCCAGGAGCAGTTATCGCAAGTGATCATGATTTATTAATGACGTTTCGCCTCCACCTGAAATGATCAAAAAGCCTAACCAACCAAGAATCAGATTTGACCTTGAGAAATTGAAAGATCCAAAAGTCGCAGAAACCTTCCAAGCAATGATAGGTGGTAAATTTGTACCTTTGATAACCCTGGACAGCCAAGACACCAACCTCAAGTCCTTAACAACCACATTCAACACAGCTGTGACTAGTACAGCTAGCGAGATCATTGGCAAATATCATCAAACAAAGAAACCTTGGGTCACAAAAGCCAACAGTGCTATCCTCATCAATGGCAGCAGAGGAGATTGGTTTCGAACAACAGTTGGAGTCAAACAGGGATGTATACTGTCACCTACACTCTTCAACATTTTCCTGGAAAGGATCATGGAGGATGCCTTGCATGACCACAAGGACACTGTCAGGATCGGAGGAAGAACAATCACCAGCCTTCGCTTTGCAGATGATATTGATGGTTTAGCAGGAGATGAAAAAGAACTGGCTGACTTGGTTGAGCATCTCAACACAACCTCCACAGCATATGGTATGGAGATTAGCGCCAAAAAAAACAAGCTGATGACAAACAACACCAACGGCATCAGTGCAGAAATAAAGGTCAGTGGACAGAAGCTGGAAAGAGTCACAAGCTTCAAGTACTTGGGATCAATTATCACAGATGAGTGCTCCAAACCAGAACTACTTTGCAGGATTACCCAGACAACAGCAGCAATAACATGGTTTAGACCAATGTGGAAAGATACCAACATTGTGTTTGGTTTCAAAATAAGGCTGATGCACTCGATTATCATATCCATCTTTCTGTATGCTTGTGAAACATGGACGCTCACATGAGATCTACAAAGAAGGGTTCAAACCTTTGAAATGAGATGCTACCGCAAGATCTTGGGCATCTCATACATTGACCATGTAACCAACGAAGAAGTCCACAACAGGATCCAATGAACCATCGGATCCTATGAGGACCTCTTGACCACTGTAAAAAAAAGCGTAAACTGAAGTAATACGGTCATATCTCAAGATCATCTGGACTGGCAAAAACAATCTTGCAAGGCACAGTGCAAGGGCACAGAAGAAGAGGCAGGCAGAAAAAGAGGTGGGAAGACAACATTAAGGAGTGGACAGGCATGGGATTTGGAGATTCCCAAAGGGCATTAGAGAACAGAGAAAGATGGAGAGAATTGGTTGTAAACTCAACTGTGATGCCCCAAGGACCTTTGGGTTAAGGGATTGATGATGATGTATAAAGAGTCTTTCATTTAACTGTCAGTAGTGTTACAAATATGTAATTCAATTGCTTGTGTGTTAGTTTTAAATTTTTTTTTTTTTTTCATTACATTTTATTGTAATGATAATTTTCATTGGATTTGAATCTCTTTTCCGAAAATTGGCTTGACCCGATTAGATTATAATGATTTCTTCAGCACTATTTTTAGCTCACTCTGGTTCATAGATCTTGTAAACATCAAGATAAAATGATTGGCTATTACCAAAGTCATTTTCTGATTGTGTGATGGCTCTAATTTGTAAACAACTTTTTTTATTGAATTTTATAATAAGATTTGCTAAGTTCTTCCATGGCAGACGTGCTTGTCGGTTGTGCGCTTCTATTGCAATGTTCAAATTAGTGTCATCTACTCATCACGTGAAGCACCATGTGATCTAAAGTCTAGGCTTAAAACAGCCAATTGGTATTAAATTTATCCAGTCATATTTTAAACCTTGAGGGCTCAAGAGGTTTTTATTGTTGTTGCCAGTTTGTTTCGAAGTTCATCTATCTTTTGGAATTTAATAATTTATTCTCCAGAAAACTAAACAAGTGCTTCATACTTATAAAAGTTCTGGGACAAAGAAATTCAGTGGAAATTTATTCTGGAATTCTAAACGGAAACATTATAAACTGTGATTCAGTCGAGGATCTGTTACCACCAGTACAACGACCTAATTTGACGTCATCGCCTCCATATTGGAATTTCATCGAGATTCGAACCTGGATTAAATTAGAACTGTTTAGTGATAGGACTTATATTTTTCAATCCTAGGATTAAATTTTGGATTATATTCACAAACCGTAAGTCCTATTTCCTATTTTACATTGTTTCTAGGGAAATAAATTATTTTGTTAAAAATGTACAAAGCTTGTTGGCTTCGCTCTTTTCTTTTGTTACTTTTGTATGAGCCTACACGTAACAATAGGAACCCAATTTTCTGCCCAAAGTAATTATGATAAATAAGCAAGACAGTTAGGTAACAATGTTGTAAATATGTAAATATGTCATTTTTATCCATTTTATGTTGCAAGCTTAATTTGATTATGTCCATCGATCTGAAAAGACTTGTATCTATCCATTTATCTGAAAGGGCTTACATCTATCCATCTGTCTGTAAAGACTTGCATCTGTCCATATGTCTGAAAGGACTTGCATCTGTCCATCTAATCGAAAGACTTAACATCTGTCCATCTAACTGATAGGACTTACATCTGTCCATCTAATTGGAAGGACTTTATCTATCATTGGAAAGTTGTTGGATAGATTATGCAACAACCACTTGAAATAAAATAAATTTTGTGGCAGGTTCAAGTTAATATATTGTTTTTTTACCTAAACAGATTTTCAGGTTATTAGTAAGTGGTTTGCTCGATATTGACCTGATTAATTGTTTGCCAATTAAATGGTTTTGGCATCACTCTATATTTATTTTGTTTTAAATTTTGTTGGACTTGGCATGATGATGCAGAAAATCACCTGCACCTGACATTCAGATTGTGTGTTTCTGGTAGTAGTTGCATGACCTGATGAGATTTTCACATCATGTGAATGATTTTTGTAATTTTTTTATGTTTTCCAGAATTTTCGACTTTTCTTTTTTCATTGTAAACCTTGTTAGCTCACATATATAGAAATGCTTGTTCCATCTTTTGGTTTTGATTTTTTATGGTGTTTAATGCCATCTTTCATCACATACTAGGCTATACATGGCAGCTGTAATATGTGATAGCAGAAAAACATTGGGAAGAATCACCAACCTATGTGAATGTCCAACCTATGTGAATCACCAACCTATGTGATTAACTTTCTCACTTATTAACATTGGTCACAATGAGACTCAAATCTGTGCTGACAGTTGAGTGATCTGTAAAGGCAAGAATTATAGACTACTTAGCTACCCTGAAACAAAAATTAAGTTTGGTATGCATATTTTATGTGCATAGCTACCATATACTCGATTATAAGTTTGGTCCAACTGAAAACTGCATTGACCCAGATCTGCCATTGCATAATGCACCAGTAGACTATGATCTATGCAGTTAGGAGTAATCAGTAGAATAAACAATATCGACCCTGATCTGCTGGCACATTATGTGACGATCAGGGTCTGTATTTTTTGTAGTTGGACCCAACTTGTAAATGAGTATATGTGGGAATACAACCAGAAATGGGGTTTTGTACAATTTAAGTGATGGCAAGTATTATAAAGTTTTTTAACAACTGGACTGAGATTATTTTATTTTCCAAAAACAAGCCTTTCTTTTTCTTCAAATCTCACTTTTAAACTTCTGTGTAAGCTTATGGTATAGGTTCATACAATACTGTCATTCATCCTTCGTGTACATTAATTATTCCCAGCTTCTTAAAAACCACTTGATTTATTGCAAGCCCACTTGCATGTGTGAGAGCATCCAAACACGAAGGCCTTTCATAAATATAAAATAGTTGACTTATTCATTTACAAAATGACTGAACATTGATGCTCTGGATTTGGCTTAAAATATCCTGGCTTCTTGCTTGTATACCATAGTTTTTCTTCCATCATGTAGCTCACTTGAGGATAATTCCTAAATCCACAAAACTGACTGTTAGAAAGAGATTGAAACTATCCTTTTCTATTAGACAATCATAAAATACAGATACAGTCATTTTACATCATGGGTCCTGCATCAGCCAACCCAAATCTGAGCTTGTTCAGACAGGACAATTTGTGCATCTGGGTAGAAGGTAATTTGGGTATTTGAGTTCAACATAAGTTAGCTGTCAATGAATATAAAGCAGATAGAGAGAGAGAGAAGAAACTAGGTTGGGTTGGTATACAGAAGAGTGCTCTCTTAAAAATCCAACTCAAGGAAAATAAATACTGGTTCTTGTACTGGTGTTCTTTGGCCTGTTTTTCAAAGGTTTATGGAATTGTGATCAGCTGAATAAGGGACAGATCCAGGCCTGTTTTTCAAAGGTTTATGGAGTTGTGACATCAGTTGAATAAGGGACAGATCCAGGCCTGTTTTTCATAGGTTTATAGAGTGGTGACATCAATTGAATAAGGGACATATCCAGGTCTGTTTTTCAAAGGTTTATAGAGTTGTGACATCAATTGAATAAGGGACAGATCCAGGCCTGTTTTTCAAAGGTTTATGGAGTTGTGACATCAGTTGAATAAAGGACAGATCCAGGCCTGTTTTTCAAAGGTTTATAGAGTGGTGACATCAATTGAATAAGGGACAGATCCAGGTCTGTTTTTCAAAGGTTTATAGAGTTGTGACATCAGTTGAATAAGGGACAGATCCAGGTCTGTTTTTCAAAGGTTTATAGAGTTGTGACATCAGTTGAATAAGGGACAGATCCAGGCAGTTCAGGATATTATGTGGTTACTTAACAGATTTTTCTTGTTGAGTATCTCCTGCCTGGATAAAGCATTGGTTATGGTAAGTCTGCATTATACCTGTATGTGTGTATGTGTGTGTGTGTAGCTAACAGGGATCAGACAAAAACACTATTGAGAGTGTTGCAGGCCCAAACATCATCATTAGGAAAGGAGGCACACAAATCCTGTATAAGGGTGCATAGTACAGTAGTTGGGAGGTCATTGCATGGTACAGTAGTTGGAAAGATACAGAGTTTGGGGAGATCAAAACATTTTGGCCTGTTTTCAAGTCACATTAATATGATAACTATTTTGAATTCTTTTGCTTATCACAGCGAGAGAGCAACCAGCTCGTGATACATTCATGCGAAGCTCCACATACAAGACCTTCCAATTAATTTGTAGATTTTATTTGAATCATATCATATATTGGCAGTCATCCCCATGAAACCCAGAATTACCATGTATGACTGTGAAGACAGATAATCATAAAGTGTCAACACATTACACTAATTACAATTCAATGCACCAGTTTTCATCGCCAATATATCCTCAGTTTATGTTCAACTGTAAATTATTCAATACAGTTTTTCCTTTCAAATCTTGTTACCATCACAAAATATTTTTGTTTTTGTCTCAATGTCTTGGTCAAAAGCCATTCAGTATTTAGAAAGGAAACTAAAATAAATTTCTTATCTGCTCCACATTCTCCACTTTAAACTGTTTATAAATGCGTGCGTAAAGCAATTAGTAGTATAGAATTGGAAGAGCTGGAACACTCAAATTTGTGTGCATGTACATCCACCCATTCAGTGATACAAGAGCATTAAAAATCAATTGCAACTTAGCAGACTTAAAAGACCTGATCAAATTCTTTGCAGATATAGGAGAGCTGGGCCAGTCCTATTAACATACTCAGAGATAAGAGGACGTTTAAAGTCATACTTTACAAAGTGCAAGACCTGCCAATGGCATAGGCTAACAGAAGGTGGACTTGAGGATATTATTTTACAAACTTAAAAAATTACTTGACCGTGGTCTATTTTCTTCATTGTAAATAACAATTGGTGGACCAGCCAGATGGTGGAGCTGTGCCACAGGTACACATGTGGACCATGGCTTCACTAAAGATGGATATTTATTTCTCAATTTACAATAAAATCATGGACCACAGACTAATTTATTGATTGTAAATAATTTAAAAATTATGAGAAAAGTTAGACTGTGAAGACAGTAAATGGAACAGACTGCAAAACAGAATACATGTTTGATTTGTTATTTTATGCATCATAAGTAATGGTACAAAAGCAACATGGTGTTACACTCAGGAGTTTTTAGATAGGTGACCAAACAACTTTCAGGAGTTAACAGAATGCACTAGGAAAACAAGAAATATCATTGTCAAGAGGTACATTTTTTACAAGTTTAGATGGAATTAAATTGTCATCAAAGTTAGTTGTATAATGAACTAAAAAAGTGAATAACAATGTTTGGTTTGTTGACTTCAAACATCAAGGAAGATATACTCAAATGCTTCAGAAAAGATGCTGAGTTACAGATTGTTTAACTGTGGTAACAAATAAATAAGCAGTATGAGCCACAATAGCATGACAGTTATAACAGTTTAGTATGAAAAGGAGTAAAGTACATATTTGATACAAGTTACGGTAATATACAAATTTATATTTGGTTAAAGCCAATCTAAATTGATACAGCAAAAACATGCATATATTTTCTGAAAACAAAGTTCAATGTAAAACAGTATATGGTGACTTAGTATATGAAGTATCTTTTTTTTAATCAACCAACTATGACTGAATTAAAATTGAAGTCATTCATACATCTAAATGGATTGAAGAAATGTTGAAAATTTGGGGGATGGGGGAATCATGCTCAAGATGTACTGTTGGTTTGTTGATGACACCTAAAGACAACTTATTCTGCATAAAGTACTATCTGGATGTTTTTTTACCATTTTAAATGACTGACAAAGAATAGTATTTAATATTGTTACGTGACAAGGACTCGTACTCAGTAACAAAGAAAAGAGTAAAAGCCAACAAGCTTTGTATATTTTAACAAAAAAATTTATTTCCCTAGAAAACAATGTAAAAATTGGTAAATAGGACTTACGGTTTGTGAATATAATCCAAAATTTAATCCTAAGAATGAAAAATACAAGTCCTGTCACTAAATAGTTCTATTAGAATCCAGGTTCGAATCTCGACGACATACAAATATGGAAGGCGATGACGTCAGATATGGTGTATCTACGAATATCAACAATTCCTCAATTGAATCACAGTTTTGTTTCCGAATAATTCCAGAATAAATTTCCATGAATATCTTTCAGAATTTTTATGAAAAAAAAAAGTCCACTTGTTGAATTTCCTAGGAAGAAATTATTAAATCCAAAAAACAAATGAAAAACAAACAATCTGGCGACAAATAAAAAAAACCACCTTGTTCCTTCAAGATGTTAAAACGACTATGACAGAAAAATATTAAGAATGCGTATTTAAACCCCAAAAACATCATTTCAAGTCTCGCGAGATGGGTCATGTGGTCTCTTACTACAAGAGATCTATCACGTACACCAGTGTAGCCCCACTTAAGAACCAATAATAAAAAAAACGTTGTTTACACATGGTGATCACGCAAGCAAAGTATGGCCTTGATACTGACCAATCATTTGAACTGCCTGTTTACGAACTTCCCAACCCAAGACGAACTAGGTTAACTAAAAATAACTCCCATGTAACACGTTTTGCGTCTTAGATAAACAACACTTACTAAAAGAAAATATCGAATTACTGAAAAAGAATTTCGAATCCCTGCAATAATCATTACAATAAAATGTAATGAAACAAAAATAAAATAAAAAAGAATTTTAAAACTAACACACAAGCAATTTAATTACATATACGTAACAATATGTATTTACCATCATCTTTAAAGTCAAGAAGCTTTCACAAATATTCATCAAATTTATTAACAAATTAAACATGACAAGAAGAAAGAAACAAAAATAGGCAGAATTAAATGAATGGTTAACTGAGCAGCATACATATGCATTACACAAGTGAAAACGTTTTCTCGACAGAACGATTTAAGTTAGTCACATGGATGAACAGTGACATACATTGCTGACATGCAAGAATGTAAAAAAATGCAAAGATGGAGGCAAATACATCTTGAAAACAAGAAATTCAGATGATATACAGGAGGTTTCTAGGGAATTGTTCAAAGATTAAAAGCCTAAAATGATAGAGTTTGATAAATGCTGGGAAAATCAGGAAAGTTAAGTATTTTCTGGGATAGGAAAAAATATAATACATTTAAACTTATTCATACAAAAAGTGCCTTAATAAAATCCTAAAGAAAATATTGTTCAAGTAATTCTCTCAACATTAAACCAGAAAAGGGATTTTGTTTTATCAGGGTTACGGTAGCTGACTTTATCACTCTACTTATATAAAAAATAAGACTTTATTCCAAGTAAATCAAGCAAGGGAGCAAAACAGGTCAAACGTATGGATCAGTCTGTTTAACTACTTGACAACTGATCCATTTGGAGTATCTAACGGAATTTCAAAATACAACGCACATTTTGCTGAGGGCTACATGCCTGGCTGTGCTGAGGAAATATTTAAATTAAATGCTTTTAGGTGACCATTCATTTGTAAATCGATATTTCTGATCGTGCTAAAGGTGTGCAGAAGAACGTGTACTGAAGGCACATCGTGGTGTTCCTAAGAACATCATCATCATAGTCCTTCTTCTCTACTTAATAATTACTCACTTTGCCATATTTTTATCTCCTTAAATCTATTGTCATGTGGTTACATATTATTTATAAGCACATAGAAGATAAAAATGTTGACATTGGTAATGGAGTTTTGTACATCGGTATTAGTCTTAGTAACTGGATTTCTTTAAATTGTTATTGTATGCATGATAGTACCAGTTGGTTTTTTTTTTTTTGTTACCATGTCACTCCGCCACCAATAGTATATGACAATTTTATAAAGAATTGATATAAGGTTCCGGAATTTTGGCATGTTGCCAAAAAAATTGCAGTGAAAACTTTGCATTCGTGGCTAAATAGCTGGACAATGTTTCAATTATTGAAAGCAATAATACCTTGCAGCACCAATCAGCCAATATGTCAATTAAACCTTGTAAAAAAATGTGTAACAAACTCAGTCGTAACAGTGATTATTCAATCAAATATTTGGCTTTTTTCACACCAGTTAATCAAAACTTAAATGGACTAAGATAGGTACAATAATCAAAACGTAAATAGCCTAAGATGGGTGCAATATAACGTAAAAATATACGAATGAAAGAATGAAGAAAAAAGAAGCATTTTGGACTGCTTTATGTCAGCTCATTATGCTATGGCAAATCTGCGTCTGTGCTGTCCACTAATGAGTGCGGATTATATACAGGCACATACTTACTATGCACGCCTGGATGAACACATGACACTTTACTCTCTCTCTCTCTCTCAGTATATACACGCATATATTAATAATTCACCTACAATATCCCATATACAAGAAAAAGGGAGATATAGCATAGTCCATTCAATGTGCAATAATTTATCATTTCTGTAAGGAAGAACCCCTAGACCGTATTAGAATTGGATACAGAGACGCCTGTGAACTGCTGGTGGAGTTCGTGAGAAGAGCAGTTTGTTGTAAACTAGATAAGTATGTATACTTATGTATGTAACTGGATTGTTTGAGAACAAATGGGAAATAAGATGCTACGGATCATTTATCTCGCTATGAATTCTACTCAGTAATTCAGAGAAACAAAAATTACGCTTGGAAGTATCTTGCAAGTCTCTCACCCCCACCCCTACCCCTTCTCTCTCTCTCTCTCTCTCTCTCTCTCTCTCTCTCTCTCTCTCTCTCTCTCAGGTCATACATGGGGTCATTCGCTGCATCAGGTAGAAACAAATATAACTTGTATACGAAGCCAGGGATCATGACCTTATTCAGTCGAATTGCATGCTTCGATATTAGTTTGCAGAGGATATTGAGTGGGGGACAGCGTTCAGATTTTCTATGTCCGTTCCTCACAGTTGTATCTTGTTAAGTTCACAGTTGGTCAGAGAGCTATGCATCTTGTATAAAGACGTACTTGGGTGAATAGATTCATGTGACCTACATTTCTCGCCTCAGTAACCTGGGATGAAGATTATGTATCGTGCAAGAACAGGGGTGTAGAGGATGAAACGGGGTGGGGTGGGGAGAAATAGCATCATGAGAGATGCAGCCTCTATTAAAATATTTGGAAAAAAAATGTATTCATTCATTTTTTATTCATTTCAAAATCCACCGAAGTACTCTTCCACATGTAAAGTTTGACTTTTGATTTCTGACTCGTGGGAATCGCTTATATTGCTTGTTGCTGATAGTGTGGAGAAGATATACTGATAGATAGAAGAAAAATGTTATAACGGTTAAATGATGAAATATATAAAACTTTAAAATCTTGTGAACTGCACTCCGAGATTTTACTATATCATCATTGACAATAATATTATTTATCTGCTTAAATTTCTCCTGATCCTTAGGCTTAATAACAAGATTTTGACTTTATTCAGCATAATTTAATTTTCATTTAATCGCTATAAGACACAAATTTATAATATATTTAAATGTTTCTGTGAAACTAATATAATATAACATACATAAGTTTACATACTGTTATGTATATTTAATTTGTATTGTTGTTAGTTTGTTCTACACGATTCTATGGAATGTATAATTGTATTTTAGAAATGACCTTGTCCAAAATTAAGTTCATGTTGTTCCTGGCTGGAGATATTGATGTTTTCTTTTGTAAATAAATAATATATAGGTTAATATTTTTTAAGAGTGTGAGTTAAATATTAGGATAATTGTCTTGCTCTGAGTCAAGGACATTATGTTTACCATGTTCTTTATTATAATTTTAGCAACAAACCTTATCTAATTTTAACTTTGATTGTCCTGGAAATGAACTTTGTCCTACATCCTGGCTTTTCTTTTGTGTCTTGTTTTTTTTTTTTTTTTAAATATATATAATCTTGTTAACATGAGAAATTATTCATTTCTGCAACAACATCTGAAACAGAAATCAGTCTTAATGTTGTGTTCAGTATTTCATTTGGGTGGAATTTATTTATTTAAATTATTTATTCACTGAAAATACAAAGTGCTCTTAAATAATATTCTTGGACAGAAACATTAATTTGGAATTATAGTGAGTTCAGACAAGGATATATTGCAGTATATATTTGTGATCAATTGGAAGACTTAGCACCTCATCACACTTAAGGGTACTGGTACATTAGTACATTCAAGACTACATGAATATCGACGCCTTCAGCGCTGGATCCTGTTTCGAAAACCGCAGGAATTTAATTAGAATTTTATTCATTAGGACTCGTGATAGAACTTGTTGGGACTATCTTGGATTTAGTTCGCAATACTGTAAGTTCTTTTTAAATTTTCGCTTTGTATTCTAGGGAAGTAAATTGTTGTTGAATTTTACAAAACTTTTTGGGTTTTCGCTCTTTTGTATTACTTAGTTTAAGACGATAAACATACATACATACATACATACATACATACATACATACATACATACATACATACTCGCTTTTAAAACTAGTCCAACAGCAAACTGCACAAACCCAGATCTACCATCGCATAATGCACTGGCAAATCTGGGTCTGTGCAGTTTGTTAGGAGTAATCAGTACAAGAAACAACATGGACCCAGATCTGCAGGCACATTATGATCAGGCAGATCAGGATCTTTGTGGATTGCAATTTGACTCGACTTATACACGAGTATATACGATCATACATACGTATCTATCTCCCTACTTTAAGCCAGTGAAAAGATGACTCTAAGATCTGGTGGCAAGTCCAAGCTGGCGATGGCTGCGGCGGTAGTAGCGGCAGAAGGGGCCAACTTCCTGTGGTTCATGTTTTCTCCCCTCAGTGTTGGAGACAGAGATCTAATAGTTGGAGTGGCCGCTAGCGTGGGGCTGGTATTAATACTGAACTACATCAGAGAGTGAGCTTTTGTATCTTCTGCTCTGATATCTGATGTCTGTCTCCCTTTCGATCTATTAAAGTTTAATTAATAATTAAACGTCGGGGAGCGTTTAGAAAAAAAAATTTGTATTTTGCAATACTTTATGTATTTATTTACTTAACATACTGTCTCTCCAAATGTTACCTGGCGCACACAGGCGCCCGCACAAGAGGCAATCTGATTAAAATCAGATCTCCACCGTCCTTTATAGTGGAGATCTGATTTTAATCAAATTGGGACGGGGGCAACCTCTATACATGTTTTGGCATACATCTGTCAAATTTAATAGCTGACCACTACATGTTTGCCCGCACCACCCCCACCACCACCATACACACACACACACACACACGAAAAATTTCTGCGGGCGGGCTTGCTGGTGCAATTGAATCAAAAGTAGACCGCATTTAAAATAAATAGATAAATAAAGGAAAACTGGAATCACGATTCAAAATTCGGGCTCTGTTTCGCCACGCTGTTATAACCAATTTTTAAACATGATACCGAATCACGTGATTCCTAATCTACCCGGTAAATCAAAAGATGACGTCTGTAATATCTAACGCTGATTTTGGAGTCAAACTCGTTATTCCTAAACAGAAATGCAATCCAGGTCACCGACTTAATAAGATACATGTACATTCTTCCATTAACCCACCCATTCATCCACGCGGAAATTTGTCAAAACACAACACCATAACACAACGTGTAGCTAATCAGGAAGGTTAATTACGATGTCATAATTAGCATGACTCCGGTATTTCAGAATTAATATTGATTATACCCATTTGCACAATATTGTACAAAGTTTTAAGATTATGCGTTTTATATAATATTTTTAAATTAGCAATAATATTAACAAATTATTTTTGTAACTATTTATAAATGTGAACAGTTTCAAAAAGCATTGATGTGATGGTAAATATTTAAATTGCACCATACTTCTGTATTGATATTTGTATTTTCTACAAATAATAAACACATTTATAACATTTAATTTCCATTGCTATCGGCTAGACAATTTTCATTATATACATTTTTGTTATCTTTTATCACGTAAATATGACAATACAATTTTATGAGAGAAAAAAAACAAGAAACAAACAAACAACAAAAACCAAACAGCGGCGTTATATAGGTTTCCGTTGAGAAGAAGAAATACCCCAAACAATGCTGGCAAAAGTCTTTAAAACGGGTACAGACCAACCGAACCAGTTAATGAGACTGTGTTTCTGCCACACACTAATAATAACAAAAGTGACCAAACATAATAAATTTATTAATAAAGTTCATATGCAGTCTTAGAATTGAAACCCATAGGATGGATAGTATCCAGACGGTGAATCTAATTTATTTCTTTTAACCGTCGATTCGTATCCAAATTATCTGTATCAATTACCCTAAATAAAAATAAAAAAAATCTTGTAAATTATGGAAGGCGTCATTAAAGTGTGTGGAGACATGAGATTAAAAAGATGGATCAATAAAGTTATTTATGTCAAATCTGTGTTTGTTCAATCGTTTAGATACTTGCTGAGGGGTTTGTTCAACATATTTCATCTCACAAGCTATCAAATAAATAGCATTCGATGTCGCAAAGTTAGGATCGTAAAGCATCCTAAAAGTTCTGTGATATTATTGCTACTTAAATAAGTATTTCCATTCATGAACAAGCAATGGAAACATCAAGGTCTGTTATATTTAGTTGATGAACCATGACTTTTAAACATTCGACAACCATAAGTCATTCAGTATTAAAATATGATAAAATTGTGAAATCTGATGTCAGAACCAACATGACCTACACTCCAGATATATTGTTCATACATAATAGACATACTTATATTATATCTTCGCCTTCTATTATTATTATTATTATTATTATTATTATTATATATATATATATATATATATATATATATATATATATATATATATATATATAATATGCTCTTCTATTCAGATTCATTTATCACCGTGTTCCGTATGGAATGTGTTTACCTATCCCTTCTGTAATTATATTTTTTCCGTTTACTTCTGTATGTATCATACTCTTGTTTATGCGATTATAAAACTTGCTCGTTTGTGCTACCAAATAATAAACTATTATGTGCTGTACCAAATACAAGACTTTTTTTCCTATACCAAAATACAAGCCTCTTCTATCCTATACCAAATACAAGACTTTTCTGTCCTATAACAAATGCAATACTTTTTTTGTCCTATACCAAATGCAAGACTTTTCCGTCCTGTACCAAATACAAGACTCTTCTGTCCTATACCAAATACAAGACTTTTATGTCCTGTACCAAATGCAAGACTTTTTTTTTGTCTTGTATCAAATACAAGACTTTTCTGTCCTAAGACAAATACAAGACTTTTATGTCCCTATACCAAATACAAGACTCTTCTGTCTCTTACCAAATGCAAGACTTTTCTGTCCTATACCAAATACAAGACTTTTCTGTCCTATACCAAATACAAGACTTTTCTGTCCTATACCAAATACAAGACTCTTCTGTCGTATAACAAATGCAAGACTCATCTGTCCTATACCAAATGCAAGACTCTTCTGTCCTATACCAAATACAAACTCTTCTGTCCTATACCAAATGCAAGATGTACTATACCAAATACAAGACTCTTCTGTCCTATACCAAATACAAGACTTTTCTGTACTATTCCAAACACAAGTCTTTTCCGTCCTATACCAAATACAAGACTTTTCTGTACTATACCAAATACAAGACTTTTCTGTAATATACCAAATACAAGACTCTTCTGTCCTATACCAAATACAAGACTTTTTCTGTCCTATACCAAACACAAGACTTTTTTGTCCTATAATAAATGCAAGACTTTTCTGTCCTAAACAAAATACATTACTTTTCTGTCCTTTACCAAACACAAGACTTTACTGTCCTATACCAAATACATACAAAAACAAGACTCTTCAGTCCTATATCAAATACAAGATTCTTCTGTACTATACCAAATACAAGACTTTTCTGTCTTATACCAAATACAGGATTTTTCTGTCCTTTTCCAAATACAAGACTTTTCTGTCTTATACCAAATGCAAGACTTTTATGTCCTATACCAAATAAAAGACTCTTCTATATTATACCAAATACAAGACGTTTTGGTCCTATACAAGACTCTTCTGTCCTATACTAAATACGAGACTTTTCTGTCCTTTACCAATACAAGACTTTTCTGTCCTATCCCAATACAAGACTTTTCTGTCCTTTACCAAATACAAGACTCTTCTGTCCTATACTGAATGCAAGACTCTCCTGTCCTATACCAAATACAAGACTTTTCTGTCCTATACTAAATACAAGACTCTTGTTCTATAACAAACACAAGACTTTTCTGTCCTATACCAAATGCAAGACGTTTCTGTCCTTTACCAAATACAAGACTTTTCTGTCCTATACCAAATACAGGACTCTTCTGTCGTATAACAAATGCAAGACTCAGCTGTCCTATACCAAAAGCAAGACTCTTCTGTCCTATACCAAATACAAGGCTTTTATGTCCTATACCAAGCACAATGCTCTTATGTACTATACCAAATACAAGTCTTTTCTGTCCTATACCAAATACAAGACTTTTCTGTACTATACCAAATGCAAGACTTTTCTCTCCTAAACTAGATACATGACTTTTCTGTCCTATACCAAACACAAGACTTTTCTGTCCTATACTAAATACAGGACTTTCTGTCCTATACCAAATACATACCAAAACAAGACTCTTCTGTCCTATATCAAATACAAGACTCTTCTGTACTATAGCATATACAAGACTTTTCTGTCTTATACCAAATACAGGATTTTTCTGTCCTATACCAAACACAAAACTTTTCTGTCCTATACCAAACACAAGACTTTTCTGTCCTTTTCCAAATACAAGACTTTTCTGTCTTATACCAAATGCAAGACTTTTATGTCCTATACCAATACAAGACTCTTCTGTATTGTACCAAATACAAGACATTTTGGTCCTATACCAAATGCAAGACTTTTATGTCCTATACGAAATACAAGACTCTTATGTATTATACCAAATACAAGACTTTTTGGTCCTATACCAAATACAAGACTCTTCTGTCCTATACTAAATACAAGACTCTTGTTCTATAACAAACACAAGACTTTTCTGTCCTATACCAAATGCAAAACTTTTCTGTCCTTTACCAAATACAAGACTTTTCTGTCCTGTACCAAATACAAGACGTTTCTGTCCTTTACCAAATACAAGACTTTTCTGTCCTATACCAAATGCAAGACTTTTATGTCTTATACTAAATAAAAGACTCTTCTGTCCTATAACAAACATAATACTTTTCTGTCCTATACCAAATACATACCAAATACAAGAATTTTCTGTCCTTTACCAAATACAAGACTTTTCTGTCCTATACCAAATACAAAACTCTTCTGTCCTATACTAAATACAAGATTCTTCTGTCCTATAACAAACATAATACTTTTCTGTCCTATACCAAATACAAGACTTTTCTGTCCTTTACCAAATACAAGACTTTTCTGTCCTTTACCAAATACAAAACTCTTCTGTCCTATACTAAATACAAGACTCTTCTGTCCTATACTCAATGCAAGACTCTTCTGTCCTATACCAGATACAAGACTCTTCTGTCCTTTACCAGATACAAGACTTTTCTGTCCTATACCAAATACATACCAAATACAAAACTTTTCTGTACAATGCCAAATACAAGACTCTTCTGTCCTATATCAAATACAAGACTTCTCTGTCCTATACCAAACACAAGAATTTTCTGTCCTATACCAAATACAAGACTTTTCTGTCCTTTACAAATACAAGACTTTTTCTGTACTATACCAAATACAAGACTTTTCTGTCCTATACCAAATACAAGACTTTTCTGTACTATACCAAATACAAGGCTCTTCTGTTCTATACCATATTTAGGGACCCCGTGTGGAAGAGTGGCCTAAAGCGCTTGCCTTTACCGATCACTTCCATATCTCTCCTATCCGCGTGAGTTTGAGTCTCGGGTTCGGCCTGTGTGGGTATGTGAGAAATCTGCCATTAGCTTCCCATGAGTCGGTGGTTCTTACCGGGGTTTTCCGGCGTTTCCTTCTACCACTTCTACTCGCCACCATATATAGCCTATCTTGCACTGAGAAATGGCGTTAAACCCTAAAAGAACAATAACTAAATATAAGACTTTTCTGTTCTATATAAAATACAAGACTTTTCTGTCCTATACCAATTATAGGACTTTTCTTGTCTGTATACATAATTTATATTACTTTTCTGTCCTATACCAAATATAGGACTTTTCTGTCCTATACCAAATATAGGACTTTTCTGTCCTATACGAAATTAGGACTATTCCATCCTATATTAAATATAGGACTATTCTATCCTGTACCAAATATAGGACTATTCTATCCTATATTAAATATGGGACTATTCTGCTCCATACCAAATATAGGACTATTCTATCCTATACCAAATACATGTATAGGACTTTTCTGTCCTATACCAAATATAGGACTTTTGTGTCTTATACCAAATATAGGTCTTTCTGTCCTATACCAAATATAGGATTATTCTATCCTATACTAAATATAGGACTATTCTATCCTCTACCAAATATAGGACTATACTATCCTATATCTAATATAGGACTATTCTGTTACTTACCAAATATAGGACTATTCTATCCTATACCAAATATAGGACTTTTCTGTCCAATACCAGATACCGCCATGACTTCATATACGAAATAATGGGCTCATAAATACAAGCCATGCAGCAATAAATTATAAACAAGAAACAAACGAAATTCCTTCATTTTCATACATTTTATGCAAATAACCTCAGTTACAACTTTGTTACATGTCAATACCTTTGCCTCCTCTATTGGCGCTTTTCTAAAGTAACAATCGTATTAATGTGTTCCAGTTAGATCATATCCGGTACTAATTTACTTAAGAACTACTAGGGCTATTTCTGCGAAACAAAACAATTCATCGATTGTATGTCGGTGCAGTAATTTACTTTTAAAAAGTCATACAGTTTGTTTGCGGGGAATTTCTCCGCAAACACCTTGACTCTGTTCGAATCACCTTGGCTATTTCCACTGTAGTATTGAACGTAGGCTTTACAGAGAGATTATTCATTTAAAAAAACAAAACAAGCCGTCATCTTCTGTAAATAGCCGAATGGGTCTGAATGGCAGCTATTGACCTACATGTACATTGGAGGTATGATCCATAGGATTGACCTCGAAGTTAGGAATGATTTACGACATGTTATACTATTCACGACACTGCGTGATTGTTATCCACGAATTTCAAAGTGTACATCCGTATTATTGGCTTTTGTTGTTTTCTTTTTGCAAATCTAGGTTGTACGAGGAGCATAATACAGCAGAATCAGTGGCTGAACAAAACCCATTTTGTAACTATTTCATAATGTCCCCATTGCAGTGTAGTTTTAAAAGCGTGCGTGTGTTTGTGTCTCTCATATATATATATATATATATATATATATATATATATATATATATATATATATATATATATATACCAAACAGAACTGAAAGTGCTATCCCTGGATTGTATAGATTTCTGTTCTGTTTGGTATATATTTATAATTCTTTGTAATAAAAAATCCTATATACCTTGATTTCTTTCATAGGAAATCTGGAACGACTGTGTATATATATGAGAATTAATTACTAGGTCGTCATGCGAGTGTGTCTGCTACACACGAGTTCATATAACACCGATTCAGTGCCATCATTTTTTGGTGATGCGTGCTTAGTCGTGACGGGATATTGGCTTGTGTGTGCAGGCAAGGCGATGGGTGCCGTTTACTCGCAGACCTGGGTTCGAAACTCCGTAGAGTACGAACTAAAATTCTCTAACCTGTATGATAATATTATTTGTATTAAATTATATATATATATATATATATATATATATATATATATATATATGGCCGTCATAAGGGCCCGCGATACAGGCCGGTTCGCCAAGCCAAGGGGAGGGGAGGGGGCATTTTATTTACTATTTGGTTTTGGGGCGCCGTTTTTGTCCAATGCAAATTTGCGACGGCTCTCTCTCTCTCTCTCTCTCTCTCTCTCTCTCTCTATATATATATATATATATATATATAAACATAAGCTCTTCTACATTGATTTATGTTTTTTAGCAAACTGTGGAGCGTTCATGACATCAAAGGTGCGGTCCGGATGAGTGCCTATCTTACTACGTTCCTCGTGTGCATACTGGCTCCTCACGTGATCACCCTTTACAACCCTCTTACTCCAATCTGGCTGATAGGTCAAGTGTTGCACAAATATTTACTGATGCTGTCTATACTGTGTGCCTTGGTTTATATCAATAAATAATGTCGACTAATTCCAAGCTTTGGAAATTTTATACCTTTCCACCTTTGATTAAATACGAGTGTCGTAAGCACTATGTTTTGAAAACTAATATTGTGTTCATGGAAAACGAATACACTTCTGTCCTGAAATCAACGCAAAATTAACCTCAGTGTTATGGACAAGTGTAACATGATATGCCCATTCCATGTTTGTGGCGGGACAATAAAACAAAAAAACAAAAAAAAAACAAAACACGAAATCCACGCAAACATTCAAATTGTATCAAAGATAAAATGTATAAAATGATTTTTAAATCCATCCATCCATCCATCCATCCATCGCGTTTTGTACATATGATATCTAACCGAGGACAGCGGTAGTCCTGATCCTGCGATTACCTTCCTTGTAATGATGATAACTTATATCGCGAATTAATCCTTTCTTATACCTAATTAATACGTTCTCTTTTTTCTCATAATACACGTCAGTGTAGTGCGATTAATTTGGACAATAAGTCCTTTTTCTGAAAAGTTTCAATTTAGAATTCGAAATGGTCCAGTCTGATGGAAAATTAGAAGAATTAGTGCGATATCTTCTGAGTTTACCAGACCTAGAAACCCAAGTCTGTGTTACTGATTCCGACATGTATAGTCAATACCTCGAATCTGAAACAGTCTTGAAACTCTGATTCGAATATTTAGTTAGATCAGAACCAGTTGGTAATGTAAAGCAATCAAACGAACAGGCGTGTGTCGAGTTTATGGGCATGTATGTACACTGTTTTGCATCTAATTTAGCCAAGTGGATCGTCAGGATGTAAAGCGCTAGTGTGTAATTGAAATACCTGTGTACGCCTTCTGGTTTGTGGGGGCGTCATAATAGTTAGCTATTTAACTCTGCCCCAGTCCTATTATATATATACACAAGCGAATCATATTGACAAAACGAGGTCAGATATTCAGGGTGCAAACAGAGTCAACCAAAATCTAAACGGCAAAAGAAGCAGAGATCAATTCAAAAAGGTAAGAATGGCACATTTTAATCTTTATTTCCACATGCAGCATTACTATTTATTAGGACACTTGACTATAAGGATAGCCTAATTTATGGTATGACCCTTCGTCCGGTGTGCGTTGTTCGTCAGTTTTTATTCCTTTGAATAGCTGTGGCTGTCATACGCGTCATGTTTCAAAAGCTAAAGCTGTGCTCGTGGAAAATCATGGAAAACAAATGGCGTTCTTCTAGTGGCCTCAACGCAAAACTAACCACGGTGTGAAGGACACGCCTAATACTATATGCTCCTTCCATCATCGTAGGGGGGAGGGGAACTAATCAAGAATACAATTATATTAAAGATAACAAGTTAATACCATCTATCTATCTATCTATCTATCTATCTATCTCGTCTTGTGCATATAATATCAAGCATGATGGAGGCCACAACGATAGACCTGTTCATACAAGTTACCGTCCTTGCACGATGGTAACTAAAGTCGCGAATCAATCTTTTACATGTTAAATTCATACGTTCTCTTTTTTCTCCTTAGACACACCAAAATAGAATTGCGAAAAGTTAAATGAACCAAATATGCAACTTGAAAGAAAAGATTAGTCATCATTCGCAATTCCAAATGGTCTCTTTCCCTCTCTTTGTTCTGCTTGGTTGTTTGATTTATATACAAATCGTTTAAATAAGTGACTATCGAATTTTCTTCCCCCATCAATATGTTTCTGCAATCACGCATTCAAGCAAACGTCCCTGGTTGCTGACACTATGAGAGATAACCAGATAACGGACCGTGATTGCATTTCAACGTGGTTTCCTCTCTGTCTCCAAGTACACATGTCTTAGTGCAATTAATCTGAACAAGAAGTCCTTTACCTGAAAAGTTCTTTCAGTTTAGAATTCGAAATGGTCCAGTCTCATGGAAGATTAGAAGACCTAGTGCGGTATCTCCTGAGCTTACTCGGCCTGGAAATCCAAGTCTTGTTTTACTGAATCCGACGTGTATATTTAATACCTCGAGTTTTAAACACGGTCTTAAAACTGAGATTCAAATATTCACTCAGATCAGAACCAGATGGTAATAACAGCAATTAATAGAACAGGCGTGTATTGGCTTGTGTGTACTGTTTCACATCTTCAATTAACCAAGTGGGTCGTCAGGATGTAGAGCGCTAGTGTTACTGAAATATCCGTGTTCGCTTTCTGGTTTGTAGCTGTTTAACTCTTCCAGGCGAATTGTAAATATACACAATATAATCATATTGACAAAAACGGAAGTAAATATTCAGGGCGCAAATGATTCAGCCAAATTATAAACACAAAAGGAACTTAAGGTCAATTCAAAGTGGAAAGAATGACACATTTTTATATTTGTTTCCATATGTATGACTCTTTTTATTAGCACACCTAACTATAAAGTCAAATCAATTAATACTGTTAGGACTCTTTGGTCTTAAACTAAGAAACATAAAGGAGTGAAAACCGATAGGTTTTGTAAAATTCAGCAAATAACTTATTTTCCTACAATACAAAGTAAAAGTTTATAAAGATCTTACAGTATTGTGAATTAAATCCCAAATAGCCCTAAAAGTTATATTACAAGTCCAAATGTATAGAGTATTCCGAACGATTCCGGTGGTGTTACAAATGAATTCCAATATCGAATGTGCTGATGTGTAAATAGCCTCGAATGTGCTAATGTGACAACATTATTGATCTATAACAACAATATAATCCAGAATGTCATTGAATGATTTCACAATCATCCCAGATTAAAGATTTAGTCCGAAAATATTCAGCACGTTGTAATTTCAGTGAATAATTTCAATAAATAAATCCTCTAAAATGTTAATTGAAACACAACTAAAATTGATTTTTTCTAAAGAATGATGTTAAAATAGGAATGAGTAGTTCTGTTAACTTCTCCTTTATATAAAAACCTAAGTCACAACATGAGGACCAGGATGAGGATCAATAATTAATTTCTAGAACACTCTAAGTTGTCAACAAGATCAAGAATTTCCAAGTGAAAAATTAATGTCCTAAACTCAGATACAAATAAATATATTTACATCCGGTAATAATGATCTTAATATCAATCTGAAATCATAGAGAAATATTAGCTATGTAATATGTTGTTCACAAAGTAACAAGATTCGTGTCAGGTAGGCCCTAAACTCAATTACTGACCAAGGTCCATCACACACTATAGATATACAAAATATTTAATTATGAAGAAAAGACACTGTACAATACAAATTAAATATACATAACAATAGTATGGACCTTAGTCCGGCGTCAAGGGTCTGTCAACATTGCTCTTATCGACTTAAAAAAAAAAACCCACAAAAAACCCACCCCTACCCCACAATTTGATTAAACATGGTGGAAATGGTTCTCATGATATGGCCTACCAAATATGTGTTCTGGGTGGTTCCACTAGCAACAATGCAGCTTTCATATCCGCCAAAATGGACAACATTTATTTGACTTCTTCTCTCGAACGGATGAGCCAAATTTGATGAAACTTGGTAGAAATATTTGTTAGAATATGATCTATCAAAGTTAGATTGGGTGTGACTTCCTATCATCGGCGTTGCTTTCTATAGTTTCCCAGTGGTAAACATATTTTCTGCTTCTCTATAACGGCTGAGTCAATTTCGATTAAATTTGATAGGGATATTTATAGGAATATGCATGGTCAAACTCGGGACCGGCATGACATCTGTGAAAATGATATGGTTTCCATAGCAACCGTATGGTAAACATATTTTCAACTTATCCAGAACGGCTGAGCGAGTTTTCTTTTTTTAAATCAAAATTGGCAATAATACTTGTTACCGGAGGCTCTTTTAAAATTCTGTTTGTGGTGACTCCCGTGGCGACAGTATATCTGTCAGTGTAACCATATAGAAAACCAATTTCAAATTCCAGAATTGCAGAACCTATTTTAATTGAATGTGGTAGTAACAATTCTTTGGATATATACTAGATTTTGTGAAGGGCGACTCTTCGTAACGGTGTGGCTTCCTCGTTGGACGTGCTCTATTGAAAACATTTTTTGGATTGGTTCCTCCAGCAATGATATGGCTTCCATAACATCCATATAACACGTCTATTTTAGACCTATTCTCCAGCAAGTTGTCTTCACAACTTTCATTTAGTTTGATACCAATGTTCCTTTGAATTTGCTGTACCAGAATTGTATTAGATGTGGCTACTCTAACAACAGTGTGGCTTCTATAGCAACCATGTGTAAAACTACCTTATAAGGCTAAATGTAATAGGTTGCTAGGATCATACAAAAGATGCATATGCACTACCTAATCCATCTGAAGTTACTCCAAGTAGAAAAGCAGTTAAATAATATGCCAGTTAGCGACAATTTCTACCAAATGGATGGAAATTATCCTAACATATATCTTTCAACCCAAGACACGAGCTTTGCCTTATAGATAAATTAATGCCAGGTGGGCGATATCATACCCTCTTTGACCCTATCTTTTTTCTTTAGTATTATCAATTTTTAAAGAATAAATTTTATAAATTACACCGTATTATGAAATTCTAGCCACAATAAACTACATCTGTATAGCCATTAATAATATGTGTGCACACGTAGAGGATCTGGGCAGATTTTAAAGCTATTGCATCAGTTTGTTCAAAACAACGTTTAAGGCTTTTTGTCTTGTTTCTAGTATTACTTACTCTAAGTGCACTTCAAGTAGAAAAATTAAATCTAATAGACATGTTTATATTTTTACATGTTGGTCACATGGATAGAATTGAACGCTGTTGCAACATTGTTTCCTTTTTTAATTTGTTAATAAACTGTTTAACTTATAGAACTTTTTGGTCTGTAGTAGTGGGAATGTAGTAGTGGGAGTATAGTTGGGCACTTTGTTCTACACATTTAAGTATTTTCTTTCACATTCCTTCACATTTGGCGGATGCTCATTATCGCCGTCTATTTGCCTATAAAGTGATTTAAAACACATTTGGCGTATGCTCATTATCTCCGTCTATTTGCCTATAAAGTGATTTAAAACACTAATCTTAGCATCTAGGTTGTTTCCAAAAACTCAAAATCATCCATATCATCAGACAATCTCCTGTTCTCCGTGCATATATAATAGTTGTTATTTCACTTGCTTTTTAGCATTCGGTCATTCGGATTAAAACTCTTTTCAGGTGACGGAAACATTATAATAAAGTCAGATATATTGGTGGTAACAATATATAGCTGACGTCTTCTATTGACCTGTCAAATGTCTTAACACGTTATGTGTGGAAAAGCGATTGATCTCTTTTGCATATAACTGCATGTTTCTGCACTAAGGCCTATATGTATGTATGTATGTATGTATGTGTGTACAGGGTGTATGCATGCATGTACGTATGTATGTATGTATGTATGTATGTATGTGTGTATGTATGTATGTGTGTATGTATTACTGACTGACTGACTGACTTTCTCTGTTTCCTCTGCAAAAGAGATTTCCTTCAGTTGTCTTCATTATTACATAATGGTAACAGGAACATTAAATTGATATTAATGAATACTCAACACACTAAACATGTAATATGTTTACACAAGTACAATGATTGTCATTAGTCCTCCGCGTTAAAATTATATTTTGTGCCTCAGTCTTATTAGTATCATGGAAAGCAAGGGAAATACCCACCAATATGCCTTATTCTCAGAGCAATTCTTTTTTAAGAACATCCAATAATTTAGACATGCGTATGAGGTCCACTGTATATTTAATGTTTGCAGTATACTATATATTTGATTTGAAATATTTTTGTTATAAACTAGTAAGGTATATTAATCATGAAGATATTATATACATGAAATAGGTATAAAGGCACACAATGACAGGAACATATGTTAAGGTGTATGTATATATATATATATGTGTGTGTGTGTGTGTGTGTGTGTGTGTGTGTGTGTGCAAGGAATATCGTAGCAGCTGCAATTCCTGTTTTGATATAAAATCTTTTCTAATTTTAAATGTACTGACTTTTGCTTTCGCAGATCTTAATAATCACACCAATCAAGATGGCGGAATTTCGGCTCAAATTTAGCGTTGCTATGGTACTAGCAATTGTATTGAGTGAGGCTGCATCGTTCCTTTGGTATGGCCATTACTCTCCTTGGCATGGGCATGCTGGAGAACGCTATCTTCTGACCGCTTTCATCGCCGATGTCGTTCTTGTTATCATTATCCAGTGGATTATGGAGTAAGTAAACCTTGAAATGTAAAGAATAAAAAGCACATACCTTTTAATATCCAAAGCAACAGCTATCATCATCACATGCACTCGAGATGTTTTGCTTTCTTACGATTCGAAATGAAGCAATATCCTTAATATATACAGAATATATGTATAGTATGTACGCTATATCAGTGATATACCACGAGATGTATACATTTTTCATTAAAAGGAAACGAAGCTTGCTGAGTTTCCTTTTAATGAAAAATTTATACAACGAGTGGTATATCATTGATACCGCGTACATACTGTACATATATTTCATTTATATCACATACAAAAACATATATTTGCGCTTTGAAAGTACTTCAGATTTACTACAAGCAGTTGTGTATTGACCTAGTGAATGAACTCCTCACATTCCCGAGTGGGTCCGCTACAAAATGTAGTTCTATGCCTTTAGTGGCTATTTACAATCACCTATGCATATTGACAAGTTGATTATTTTCTTTTCTTGGTTTCTATTTTTCTCCACATTGATTATATCAATATAATACATACTTATGATTTAAACACGAAAGATGGTTTTAATGATAAAAGTAGAGCACTAGCAACACTTGGATAGCTACGTCATTCACATGAATGCCATTCACATACCGGCGCATGGAAATTAATGTGGAATAGAAACTAAGCCAACTGACGAACCAACAAGAGGTAATTAAAATATTTTAATATATTTACAGTTGATCTAAGTCATTATTCTGCTTTAGCAACAGTACAACCGACCATAAACGCTGTCTCTGTCTCTCTCCCTGGTCGGTTTGACTTTAAAACTCTCTCTCTCTCTCTCTCTCTCTCTCTCTCTCTCTCTCTCTCATCCTTTGGTCGGTTTGACATAACTTTTACCATCATTCATAAGTCCAGAGATATCATGGGATAACACAAACGAACATCCTCTAAGTTCGTCATTTCATAGATTTTAGCCCGTATCTTGCTACGATGGTCGATCGATCGATCGATCGAGAGAGAGGCCTTTGGACATTTTCATATTAAATAATAATCGATTATTTAAAACATTATAGTATGTTTAAGAAAAAACTACAAAACAACAGTAAATACATACATCACAGTATGTGTACCAAGTAACCGAGGAATTTACTGGTTTGCAACTTTGTATCATTGATAAACACTGTAGATAAATCCCAAGGAAAGTGCACACGTATCGTTACGACGAATCATATTCTTGTAGGTTACTTGGTTTAATTTCTGTTTCAAGGTTTTAATCCCGCCCAAATTCATTTTATCTCTCACTCCACATTTCTGCGCAGTTTGTCCGTTATGCATGAGAGGGGAGGGGAGAACAGAAAGCAGAAAGAATTGTGATCAAAATGTGTACCAAATTAATTCATTTAGAAAACGGGATTATTAATACTTTTCATGGTTATTTTCATACGTCACTTGTGACTAATGTGCGGAAATTGATCATTGATCTAGAACCATCTGCAGATGCTCGCGAGAATGTTTATATACGTGTATTATTGCGCCATGGGCGGATCACAATTTGATACACCAATAGTATTGGTATATCAAATTGCTTTATACCAACACTTTAAATGCATGTCATTTTTTAATGTATGTGGTATAAAAATACTTATACAAAATTCCTCTGACACCGAAATTTTCACGATAAACCAATTTATAACCTAAAGCAATGACTTGAATGTTTGCCGGTTAAGTTTAACTTATTGGTGTGCGTATATATATATATATATATATATAAGTATATATATATATATATATATATATATATATATATCTGTGTGTGTGTGTGTGTGTGTGTGTGTGTGTGTGTGTGTGTGTGCTTTTAAAACGTGGTGAAGGTGCAGTCAAACTTTAGATGTGTTTCTAAATCAGAATCGGGGTGCATATCTGTCAAAATTTTGTATATATTCTGTTCATACCCTTATATGGATGAAATATGGATGAAAATGGGGTGACCATTTTTAACGACCTTAAGAGGGTTACAAATTCCTTAACCCTCTCCCCTCTTTTTCTTTATAAACAGCTCTATATATTTTGCTAGGCAAACATCGGTTCCAGAAAATAATTTGGTTACTTTCAAAGAATGAACGCTGCCGAAAGATGACTTTGTTGTTGTTTTCTGTCTAACCTACCTTAGTTAGAAGCGAGACATAACAGTAATTTTTCTGCAGCGTCAACAGTTTGTTAAGAGTTTGGATCATGTTTCCCATTTGTGTCTATTACCTATATCCCTTGACAAATTTTCATCACACTTGGCATGAATCATTATGAGGCTAAAGACAAATTATTCTGCGACATATTCGCTGGGTATTTATTCCTTGGAGTAAATGTCACTGTCATGTCATATTGGGACTATTGTTAATGTTTATTTATTTGCTTCTATTTTCAGAACCCCTTTATATCATTTCTTTGTGTATGGAATTATCATTATGAAGCTAATTCTGCTAATTTGGTCAATCATGCTTGCTCTTTTGACCTTGGATCTAGGTCACAATCAAAGAAAATTTGTGTTACAAGTTTGGTTAAAACTTTACTTTATATATATATGTGTGTGTGTGTGTGTGTGTGTGATTTGGATTTGTAACGTAGTTTTAACAATATTTAAGTCATATCGCTACGATGTCGGTAGTGTGGCAGTTTATAGTGATGTCTAGCACAAAGGCATCATGCCCCAAACATGTAGCATGATGTCCCACGCAGTCACATTAGCCTGACATCAGGCCGACCAGTCCAACACTAACCTCTTAATGCTGAGCGCCTAGCGAGGCAGCTGTTAGTACCATTTTTATAAGTCTTTGGTATGACTCGGCCGGGGTTCAAACCCACGACCTCCCGCATCCGAGGCGGACGTTCTAACCACTAGACCACCGGAGCGGTGGTGTGTTTGTGTATCTCGTAATAACTTGATATACTCAAAATATGCCACAGTCGAAATGATTACATAAGTGAATGCAGAACCGTTGTGTATTTCTTCTCTCCATTCTGACTCTTCATAGGATACATTTCACTCATCATCTTAAATCTACTGGTTAAGTTTTGGAAAACAAAATCAAATAAACCGAACATTAACTTAATTAATTTTAATTAGTCGAGATCAAGTCACTGTAGGCTGGCAAAATCGTAACACTTGTGACAAAAATTGAAGAAACATCTCTGGCACATGCCAAATTCTGCCTTCGTTTGACAATGTAGGCAAAGAGACACTGGTCTCAACAGTTATATTTTCAATTCTGTCTTCGTTCGGTAATGTAGGCAAAAAGACACGGGCCTCAGTAGTAATATTTTAACTAAGCGCATTGCCAAAAGCTGAGCTCAAGTTAGAGTGGGATGGCAAAATCTTAAATTTTGTTTAAAAATATAAATAAATTTTTTTTAAAAATTATCTGATCAATGTAACTTTTTGCCAGACTTGACACTGAATATGTCTGATATACAACTTGCTGCCAGTACTTAACTTACGATAGCCCAAATTAAAATGTATTGAAATATTAAAGGAGACACGATAATTCAATATTCCTACACGTTTTTATACGAAAGCGACGATTATCCATTCTCTTAGGAAACTGTTGAAGTGTTTGTCCAACATGGTGCTCGTTATATTTTACTATAAATAATAACTTACGTGATGTTTATTTCATGTCAATCAATAAAGTGCATGAAAAGATGAACAGACTGATTGAAGAAAGCTACTGAATACTTTGTATCCCAAGATCCTTACTATAAAATTATAATAACAGAATATATGTTTTAAATATCTCATTGTTTACGACTGTTTGTCTCTACATTGTGATTTGACTATAAGATATGAAAGAAATTACTGAATTACTCATTAATCAAGGGTAAGGTTGGGATATTACATAAAACGCATTTCAATTTCGTTGTAGAAAATACTGGTCAGTTCGTCGTGTGCAGGATGCTGCTATACTGAGCATGTGGCTAGTACTTCTGTATGTAAGTCTGCAAGCACCTCACGCGGTGTACAGTCTCCATCACATCTCTTGGTTTGTCTTCCACGGAATGCACAAGTTCGTCCAAGTCTTCGTTATTTCAGCGTCTTTGTTCTACTTCAGGGACTACTAGTTGATATTTAACACGCTTCAGGAGAGGACGGGGTAGAACAAACGGCAACATGGGAAAGCGTACAGAAGAAACACAGCAATGCTTTTCGGAGACAATTTATCGAGACAAGGATACTAAAATCGCCATAATCAATCTCCATCTAATCCATATTCAGGTCTGATCTGCAATTGTAATTAGCCATATACTTGCTTTATGGGAAATAAATAATTCGTCTGCTAAATCGGTTGACCACAACCTTGTAAAATATGAAATTTTTGCCTTACCAATTGAACAGAAAGGACCTTTCGTATGGCCGTGATTAATCCATCTTGAAATATCGGGTCAACCGTAGCTGCTAAACGGCCAGAACGTACGGATTTTTTGTGACCTTGGAGAGAGACAAGGAGAAACGTGTCGCTTTTAGTGTTTATATTTTTCTAAAAATGATATGGATCACAATATGACATCTAATTCTAACAGCGATGGTAAACTCTTTAAGGCATGGGATAGAATAATTGTATTTTGAACTGTTGAAGAAAAAGACATGCTGTCAATAAATGATAGTAAACGGTGTTTAATACAATTCTTTAACGAAGAATAGGAAATTTTGAAACTGTTCATCATAAGTTAACATATTAAAGAAAATATATTTTATATCAAATTAACCATGATTTGGCGATGCTGCATCTAACTAGCTCAGTTAAGGCATTTTACAAGTTTCCAATTCAAGGTCGGATTTCTTCCTTTTAGTAAACGATGGAACATTCGATACAGCAATAAAGAAGCCCTTAATCCTCGCCACGAGTAATTTTATTTCAAACAGTTTAATACATATAAATTACCAGCATATGTATGTATGTATGTATGTATGTATGTATGTATGTATGTATGTATTGTATGTATGTTATTTCTATTTATCGAGAACATATCTTTTTCAACAAAGGAGTTGCGATTCGTCTCACATTGTAAGTCGAGATACAACAATTTGTCCAACTCTCACGTACCAGTCCCTCAATGCACTCGTCTAAATATGATTCCACCTCCGCGTCATTCGTAGTAACGCGATAGTTCGGATTTGAGATTTCTGTGACCGATTAAGGCTAACTCATTTTATACCACATGTAAAAGTCAAACATATCGTCTGGATTGTCTTTACTTTGTTCATATACCACCGTGTGTGCACCAGGAGATATACAGAAGGCTGCTGAAAAAGAAACGGAAGAAGCAACCAAATTCCAATTGAATAACGTTGCATGAATTAAAAAATTTAAATGGCATAATGACAAAATCGATGCAAAGGTGATTGTTTTGGAAAACCTGAACTATTCGGCGGGACATGCCATTACAAATATTGTAAATCTCACTTCCTCGCGTTGCATGTTGTACCGATGGTCGAACATGCCTTAAATGCGGCATCGGAGTCAAAAGTCGCGTAAACAGCTATGCCACAAATGTGGATCTGTATGCGAGTACTATCGCGCGCGCCGGGAAAGACATGCCAATGTAAATGTGGAAAAAACCGACGACACCGTTGAGAAAAAGGTATTTACACTGTCGAGTAAAATGACAGTGAAGTTTATGAAAAATATCTAGGATGGAAGCGTTTGCGGTTTTCGATCCTGGTAATGTAAAAATTAAATTTTTTAAAAATTCATTGCTGAAACAAGCAACTAGAGGACGATTTTAATTATACGGCCATGCCGACCAACAGAATTCAGCTTAAGAAATTTCCGCGAGACCACGGAAAAATGTTACTGAGAGGTGCAATAATGGCATATATACTTGTACTATTAGGACTTCCTCAAGGCGAGCCACGGTTGAACGTAAGGCAGCTTCGTGCAACAGCACCCTAACATGGGCGCCCGCAGCATAGGTCAAGGGAGGGGTCACGTAACTTCCCCCCAATCATACTGTGTGTATATATATATATATATATATATATATATATATATATATATATATATATATATATATATATATATATTCCGACAAGCTTAATCATGCAAATGAAGCTGAAAATATGTCACAAGATTCTGTTCAAAACGCTTAGAAAATATCAGCTTTAGTTTCAGATTGCTCACTATACTAACTCTCCCGCCCGTGACTGACTGCCCCCCCCCGCAACAAATCCTGCGGGTGCCCATGCACCCTAATTGCATGTCCAGATTACTTCGTAGCCCAGACGGATCGAAATGGTACATACGGTCGCCAACGAAGAAAACCGCCGCCGCCGCCGCCGCCGTATCGCAGTTACTCTTGTCGCTGAGACTTTCGTGCATGGTCATCAGCTAGTTCAAGGGTTAGGGTTCAAGTTGATCAAGAGCATTGGTGATTACGATGATTACCAGGCAGTCATACCAAACTCATACAAGCAAAGACCCCGTGAAGTTTACCATCAATGATGAAATTGACGATGGTTTGCAACAATCCTGGCGGCGTTTGATCAGTACCTCCGAGCAGGTTTAGAATGGACTCTTTCCAGATGTGTAGAAGTTCAGGTTTCCCGTACAAGCCTTACCGCAAGTCGAGTTATATTCCAACGCCAGCCCGTAATCTACCGTGGGCAGTTATAAACGTGGAAAACAAAGACAACTGTTGTTTTGAATGGGCGATCTTTCAGCGCTGTATCCCAAGCATGGCAATACAGATCTGCTTCGAAAATACCAACACAAAATATTGGTGAACTCGAATTGTAAACATAGAATTTCCTGTACAGGTTACATATATTAATGTGAGCGCTTGGAACATCAGCCTCCAGCCTATTCGATTATCCAAAAGTGCACAAAGCAAAGACTTGTAATGCGGACCAGCGTGAATCTATCGTTGTTTTACATGGATGGTTCAAAGGCGCGGAACCAAGACGTATGGATAAAAGAATTTCTTTGAATTTGTTTAGATGGATAGCAAGCACAAGAAGAAAAAGTTTCCGTGCCGACGCTGGATGCGTGTATTTTGCACCCAACAACTGCTTCACAACCATTACGTTTACTGTGAAGGAGTAAGCGAGAATCCGCAGCATACTATCATGCCCAAAACCGGCAAGAATGTTCTGAAATTCACCGCAGTGCAAAAACGATGAAAGTCCCATATGTCATTTACCAAAAGTTGTCTGGGGAAATATAAGTTGAGGTGTTTATTAATTCGCTCGAGGTTACAGCGAACATCGTATCATTGTTGGATCTGTGATGATCCTTTCATACCAAGGGTTGTGAAACCTCCAGTGGAACCGAAACGTCCACATTTCTTGATCACTGATCACTGACGTGTACAGAGGAGCCACATACAGCGCCTGCAATCTACAGTTGTGAATTTATCCGGGCAAAACAAAAATTCCGGTTGGGCCTCATAACATATACGGGTATGATGGCCACTTAATTATGGAAATAATCGCAACGGTATCGAATGCGGTAATAAGTTTCGTTCCCAGTAACATGGAAAAATATACACGACGTTTTGGCTGGGTCAGTTGCAGTTCATTCACTCGCTGCAGATTCTCATTTCTAGCTTGGAAAAACTCGTCCACAACCTTCAGCAGGAGCTTCCAGTGCACCCGTTATAATTTCTTTACGATCTTGTCCATATGGTGGCGTTGAACCTGGAACGATCTAGTTGCTCATACACAAAGGAATTGATCCCTACAAGTAGATGAGCGACTGGAAGAGGTTTTCTGAAATCCGGTTGCCACAGACTGAGGCCTTTAATTCGTCGCTGTCCCGCGAAGATATTTCCACCAACGACTACCCGCACTCAAACATCTTGTCCGCATTTAACTGTCGAACTAGTGGTAACTAGCACGATCCGATTGTACGTGTAACTTTTATAGTTGACTCTTATATGACCGAGCGAAGCGTTGTCATCCACGCTTGGGACCAATCGTGAATCAACATTTCCTACGTGTACTGACGCTTTAATAATCGGTCTGCATTTGTGTACGGTTAAATCGTTCCACCATGGCCTGAACACTTTGAACGCCGACATGTCCAACACAAACCCGCACGTGGTGTTTCGCCAACAATTCAGCAACAGCTCCGAAAAATTCTTTACCTGATCCTATCAGCAGAAGCCAAGGCGATATTAGTGGTCCACATGATGTATTTCAATACGTCTGCGACATTTACTGAATCTTTAGACGTCAGCAGGTTGACTTTCTTGTATGTGCTGGCATGACCTAGGACAGTCAGAGCATATTTGGATGCATACGCATGACCGCGTCGATGGCGTGCATGGACTATGCATACCTGACCATGCGCAAGGAAAAGATTTTGTCCTGGTGAACTTCGTTGGATATTGAAATATCAGACCATCTACGGGAAATAAATTTGCCTCCAACGCTTGCTAGGCCAGCGTTCGCCAACTTTCCAACGTTTACTTCGCCTTCCAGTAACCGACAGGATTGTAGTATAGCAAGTGTCACGTCCATTTCAGCTATATATAATTTTTGCCTTCAAGTCGCGCGCTTTCGATCACCAAATGCAATCACGGTTTTCATGTCTCACTTGAAAATCCATCTGGCAATTCTTTCTCTGACAGCTGGTCCTGCAATGGCATTCCAGTGATGGATGAGATCCACGTCGGTTATTTTATGCGCACAGATAACACTTGAACGCGGTTTACTGACATGTCCTTGCTTTAGCCGGTTATTAGAATCCAGTCATATGTCTAGCCATATTCTAGTGCTGTAGTAATTATATCCAGAGATATGCTTGCACCCAATCTGATTAAATTCGGATCTCCACTGTCCTACCTGAATATCTGATAGCCACCGCTTAGGGGTCATGTTCTGACGACATATGTGATTACCATAATCTCTAATTTTATCAGCCACTCAGATGAAGTCTTATATCTTTGCGTTTGGGAGACTGAGAAGTATGACTGAAGAGCATCAACGTGTGCCGAACGATTTGATTAACTTTCAGATTTCTGAAAGCTGCATTTCCATTCGCTATTTCAAAAGTCACCAGAACATGACATGCCGTTGAGTACCTGTGCAATGAGTTTCGGAATATTCGCAAAGATCTTCCGCGACCCACACACTTTTCTCACTGTTGACTTGACTGGTGTGGGGAAAGAGTATCGCGCGGGTTTGGTCGCGAAGGTGTGAAGCAATTTAACGATTCCAATAATTGCATACAATGGTGAAAACAGACAAGTCAAGAGCAGCAGAGCTGCCAGCGATGTTATAGCAGAGAGTGCTGACCGACGCCTCGAAGCTGCCCTGGATCGACTGGAACTGTTCAGCGACTACATAGATATCCAGAATGCGTTTAAGATACGTTTCCATTGTGGCAATCTGCACGAAAAGATCTCACAGCGATTTTTAAGCAACGCTTATGCCGCTGATCAAACCCAAGCTCGAAACCGCTACAGCAGAAACAAGAGAAATCGCTATTCCAACACGATTGGCATAAATTCGAGAGCCTAGATGCACCCAGAGACCCCATCAAGAACATGCACGAGGGCATCGGTGTGGTCACAATAGGCACCCGTGTAGTGGACAGAGAGGCAATGGCGTGCGAAATGCGTCCGGTTGATGTACTACCAAGTAACAATTCAGAGTTGCCAGCAAAAATTTAAAATATTTACCGAGGAGGCACATCAAATGATATCTGAGACTCCCCAAAAGTTTGTTGCTAACCTACCCGCCAGATGGAAAGAATATATATATATATATATATATATATATATATATATATATATATATATATATATATATATATATATATATATATATATATATATATATATATATATATATATATATATATATATATATTGATGCACGAAATGTCCAGTGATACGCACGGGACTCGCAACGCAAGTGAATTGTCCAAATGGGCATTTCGGGAGTGGACCGAAATTTAAAAAGTACGCTATAATAATCTTGTGTCGATGAAGTTCGCTAGAATCATACACATATTTAATTCCATTTGTCACAAAAACTGCCAAGCTACACTAGTATGAATCTATCCGTAAACTGGAGTCCCTTCGGAGGAAAAATAATCTACCTCCTAAGACAATGAAAAATATTACTCCCCACCCGAAGGAGGCTCTCCCCAGTACCACCTAAACGTGGAAAAGGTCTTGGTAGAATTCATGGTGGAACTTTGGGTTCTCGTGGACACAAATTTGTGACGGCAAAAAAGTCCACAGGCGCTAGCACTTCACACGCAGGGTTCATATGCGTAGTAGAGGGTCAATGAACAAGTAGATCAGTTGAAACGCTCGTGGGTCGGTGCACGCCAGCGATAACGCACCATAAATCAGAAATCAAACAACGTAGTTTTGTCAGCTGCTGACCGACATCATGGGCATAACAACGTTTCTCGCGTACAATATCGATGATGACTTCTGAAGGAATTGAAACACTTCACGTGCTCTATGAAGTCAATGCATCATGTTGCAATACAATCATGTCGCCCATATGGTCACAATCGCCTAAACGAAACCAGAATTCCAATTGGTTTACACGGCACTAATTACCTCAGGGAAGACGCACTCTCGATGCACATTTATTACAGTTGGCGTAATACCCGATCGCGGTCGTTCGGGAGTCTCGATGCGAAAAAAATCGCTCCTGCTGTCGTCGGATTCGGGTTCATCAAGTATCTCGTCGCAAGGCTACCTATTGTTTGCGTTTTACCCGAATGTACTACCGGGTGATCTGCTATTGATTAACCCTGCGTCTATGTATCTTCTGTGCAACAATCACCTTTTGACGCATGTTCGTGTTTCCATCCTGGATCCGGACGAGTTGGACCTCCGCGGGGAAGCTCTGACGATACACCAGTACATTAGAAATCGACCTGACGTTTAATGTTTACAGTGACGGTCGTACTAGCACATGCAACACCCATTCGTGTTATCAACGCGAGAAAACCCTTTTACGTGACATATTATCGAAATGGCCTTGGTGATGTACGGGGATTGTTCACAGGAGTTAAAAAGGTTCTTGCTGACCCGATCTCGCGCGTAGCAGCGATCGCTAAGCAAGTTAAAAGATTATCAGAATTATGGTTACTAAGCTAGGGTCTCGGATAAACTTGGATGAAGCAAATACAAGTGCAGGACACGTCTATATATTTTGTGGTGTTTGAAGACTTCCTGAAAATAGAATGATAACTTGTACAGGCCAACGGTACCAATTACGCCAAATATGCTAAAGTTGGATTTATCAACAACGGCATCTCGACGCTGTCAAATAACGCCCAATATCTCATCAACGCAAAGGATACCGAAGCTTGTTTGGACAATGTCGACGTTAGTAAGATAACGTTCTCTGATAGTTTAACAGAAAGCAACATTACGTCATAGGATTACATTAGGAGGCACTATGGAGACATACGGAAAATCCTATTTTTAAAATTGTCCATAGACTTAAACATAGGAGGAAGCAGTCTGAGATCAAAAGTGTTTATGGGATCAAAAAAGAATGGCATTTTTATATCTACAATCCAACATACATTTAGAATCAAACAAATTACATGTACTATAAAACAACCGCTTTTTTATTTATTACAATCCGAACATCCCCACCCTACAATCTAGAAACCACTTATTTCATTACTATCCGAACACACACACCTACTATCCAACGAAAAAGATATGAGTGTTTATACACATTATGCTTAAACCTTCACAAACATGCTATGAAACACAAGGGTAGAAAGCATTTATAGACACAATAGTACACATATATGAACAGGGGAAAGGGTTAGGGGTTTTAAGTTTTAGTTTTGGAAAAGGCAAAGATATACAAAAACATACGGACAAAAACACAAGTCATTTTCGGCAACTGATTAGAGATCTGGGTGGCCATGTAAAGGGCCGTTGAGTTTCTACTACCATTCCCTCAGCAGTGTTTGCACCTTCCGAATCGAACTCCCTAAGCCGCACATCTTTGTCCCCAGCTCTTTTTATTATTCCTCCAACATGTCTAAAGCTATGTTCATTGGTCGTTTTCTGCCAGTCTTCCTCCTCTTGCACTCAGTCTTTATGACACATCTGGCGAAACATTCATGGTTCTTTATCCAATTGGTATTTGGGCGATGAAAGTCCCCATCTCTCTTCTGGAGCTCCTTCGCCCTCTTTCCCTCTACCCAGGCTTTCTTGGTTTCTCCATTTCTTCACTGATGACCTCTCTTATATGGGTCTCCGCTATTTTTAATGAGATCATCTTCATCTTTGAATGGTGTTTGTTACGGTAACACTCCGGTTCTTCGACCCACCCAGCTCAGGAAATTTTCCACTCTGTCCAAAAGACTTGAACCAGTGCTTCCGCTTCCCATTTTGTAGTGTTCTGCCATGTTTCTTTCTTGTCTGGGCGACGATTAATGGCACGACTGGTGACTCCCTTTATATGCTTGAACCACATACGTGAAGAAGACATCCCGAATTCAGAATGCTAGTATAACTAGTAGAGGATAATTCCTGGTAAACCCCGGAAAGAACCACCGACCCACGGGAAGCTGCTGGTAAGTTTTCTCGCGTACCCACATTGGTTGAGCACGAGACTCCAACCATCGCAAACAGAAGGCGAGATGACAGTAATCTGTAACAGTGAGCGCTTTAGATCACTCGTCCACCCGGGACGCCGACCTAACAAATTTATTCTTCTGAATTTTTTTTACATTGGTTTACACAAGGCCAAGGGAGAGTTTATTGACACACTCTATATTCACGCAAACTCACTATACCCAACAAACACTCATCTTATGAGGGAAGTGGTGTTAAGTTTCTTATTATTTTTGGTGTTGAGTGGGTTTATCTTCTTGCAGGACGACTGCGTCTTACCATTAACATCACCACAGCAATTACGGTAGGCTCTTTCTACAAGAGAATGAGAAGTCATCCGTCTCCAATACAACTGCTGAGTAAAACTGCCCAGATTTGTTAGTCACCTTGTTGCAAACACAAAATTTGCAATCGTAGCTCCGATGACACAAGACAAAGAATTGGCAGAAAAAGAGGATTTGAGTTTTAGAGACACTTTCTCCACCACACCCACAGTAATTGTTTGCGTAGATTTGAAGATTAGAAGTCTGAGAAGGAGAGGTGGCTGCCGTGTGTAACGATATGGTGGTCACTTCTGTTGATTTTTATAGTCAGTAAGTTGTGAAGCGGTAATCCAAGAATCGAAACTATTTGTATATCATTTCCGACAAACTATCACTTCTTGGATTCGGTGTTTTCCCGCTTTACGTGTTCTTCGATCGAAAATGCTTTCTACGTCGTACTCGTCGTGTTCTT